>CAUYLG010042031.1:0-55792 GCA_963573385.1 Cacajao melanocephalus | reverse complement strand
TCCCGAGACTCTGCAAGAAGCAACCAGGAATGAATTTCTCTTTTCTGAGGGCTGCCACCTAAAGAGATTGTACCTGACTGAGATAACAGCAGAACTGAGAATCTCAGTTTCTTCTTTTTTCTTTTTCTTTTTTTTTTTTTTTAGACAGACTCGTTCACCCAGGCTGGAGTGCAGTGGCATGATCTCAACTCACTGCAACCTCTGCCTCTCGGGTTCAAGCAATTCTCATGCTTCAGCCTCCTGAGTAGCTGGGATTACAGGCACGTGACACCATGTCCAGCTACTTTTTGTATTTTTAGTAGAGACAGCGTTTTACCATGTTGGCCAGGCTGGTCTCAAACTCCTGATCTCAAGTGATCCACCTGCCTCGGCCTCCCAAAGTGCTGGGATTATAGGCGTGAGCCACTGTGTCTGGCCGAGAATCTCAGTTTCTGTGATGTGCTTTTGAGCCTCTATCCAGCCATGCCTAAAGCCAACTCTATCCCTTTTGAGTTAAGTGAGTCAGTAAATACCTTTTCCTCTGCTTTTTTTGTTTGTTTAACCCAGTTTGAGTTAGGTTTCTGATACTCATAAATCAAAGAGTTCTGACTGCTATGTTCTCCTTCATGATCCTGCCCCAATTACCCTCCCAAACTCCCATGATTATCCCTGACTTTGGGAGGGTTCTGCTGCAGTAACAAACAACTCCCAAATCTCAGTGCCTTATAACAGCACAGGCTTATTCCTTACTGTGTTATTTGCTGGCTGCGTGTCAGTGTTAGTGTCGCTCCACATCTCTTTTCATTCCAGGACCTAGGATGAAGGAGTGCCCCCTCCCACAGTCTCATGGCAGAGGAAGATCAATGGCTGAACCATGCAATGGCAAACAGTACTTGTGCTCACATTCCATCAGCCATTACATGTTATATGGCCAAGTTCAATATCAGTCTTACAGGGAAGTTGACACCTCCTGTAAGAAGGAACTGCAAGGTGTATGGCCAAGGGTAGGAATGCATAATTCTCTCAGACGGAAATGAGCAATAATGGGGAATAACAATACAATCTGCTGGCCAGGTGTGGTGGCTCATGCCTGTAATCCCAGCACTTTGGGAGGCCAGAATGACAGATTACCTGAAGTCAAGAGTTCGAGACCATCCTGGCACACATGGCAAAACTCCATCTCTACTAAAAATACAAAAAAATTAGCCAGGCTTGGTGGTACACACCTGTAATCCCAGCTACTCAGGAGGCTGAGGCAGGAGAACCACTGAAACCTAGGAAGCGAAGGTTGCAGTGAGCCGAGGTGGCGCCATTGCACTCCAGCCTGGGTAACAGAGTGAGACTGTCTCAAAAAAAAAAGAAAGAAAAAAATTTGCCACATACTCTAATTGAAATGTGATGAGGGTGTTTTTGTCCTTAACTTTCAACGAGGGTAGATGAAGTCATATCTCCCGTTGGCTGTAGTCCTGTTTATGAATCCTGCACCATCCTCTTTTGTAGTATATAGTCGTGACTCAGCCAGCCAATCTGAGGCAATGAAATTATTTGCTAGCATATTGAGAAGAGGAAAAGTTTAGATTTTTATTTTGGCCAAAAAGAATGGCCCTGAGAATTGGTCAGATTCATTTGCAAAAATAATTAAATGAGCACGAAGAACAAAGTGCACCACTGCCTTTCTGGTCTCATGTCCCAGGGGAAAAGGCTTATGAAAGACATCATTAAAACTGAGACCATCAATGAAACAAAGATTGTGTTTTTGAAAAGAAAAGGTTGTTTTGGGTGAAATGTGTTTTCAGCTAAGTTTCATCCTTGAAACAACAAAAAAAGGCGAGGGTAGAGAAGAGCCTATGATATGTTCATGTTGATGAAAGGTATCTTATGACCAAAAACGGAGGTGAAAACAAAAGTGTCACCGTGTCGTTTGAGGACAAGCTCCAGCCGTATGATGATCTATTTGTGCTGAGGCTGATAGTGGAACTGAAAACGCTCATGCCTTCAGAATGGCACAAGAAACTGCATCTCGTATTAAAGATTATAATTAAATGGTGGTGCAGTGGAAAATTTGCTGCCATGCCCTCTTGATAGAAAAAAAAATCCTTTTGTCTTATAGAAGAGTAGATTTCTGTGTCAGTAATTTCGGAGGCCAGCAAGTCCCAAGAGGACAGTAAATCATCTTTGCTTTTTATATTCACATTCATCTTCAAATAGAGGGAGGAAGGAAAGCTGTTTCCTGAATTTGGGGTATGCTGAGATGTATAAATTCTCCAGTGCCTTCCTCTTGCTGGAGGTTTGACATGTGGGTGGCGTTTTCTCGGGGGGGGCACTCAGTACTGCTTCCTTTCTTTCTTCCTGCTGTTTCTCCATGGCTGTTTAAGAACCAGTTCAGAGAGCCTGTGCGAAGCGGTATCGCAGGCTCATCTAGGCTCCAGTCTTCGTCCCACCATTTAGTAAAGCGTTTTCCTGAGTTCTATGAGCTTTTGTAGAAAATTATCGAACCTGAGGAGGGGGTTGTGGGAGCCCCCAATTTGGAGCCAAGTTAGACAGAAGTATGGGTAAGCTGGAGACCCATTCCTTGTGACTGGCATCTGTAGTGGAGGGCAGTCTTGTGGGGACTAAGCCCTTTTCCTGTGGGTCCCTGTGGGCCTTCTGTGGGGTCTGCACTAACTGTGGGTAGTTAGTGTCAGAGTCAATTAAATTGTAGCACCTGTAATCCCAGCACTTTGGGAGGCCGAGGTGGGAGGATTGCTTAGGGTCAGGAGTTTGAGACCAGCCTGAGCAACATAGTGAGACCCCCATCTCTACAAAAAATTTTAAAAATAGCTGGGTGTGGTGGCACAGACTTGTAGTCCCAGCTACTCTGGAGGCCGAGGGGAGAGGATCACTTCAGCCTGGGAGATGGGAGGCTGCAGCGAGCCATTAGCGTGCCACTGCACTCCTGCCTGGGTGACAGAGTGAGACCCTATCTCAAAAAAATAAAACAAAATAAATTGTAGGACGCCCAGCTGGTATCTGCAGAGAGCTGGAGAATTGCTTGGTGTGAAAAACCCACACATTTGATGTCAGAAGTCTTGTGAGAAGAGAAACAAAGGTTTTTCCTTGTAGTGCCCTCAAGAAGTCCACATCCAATCCCTAGATCTTGTAAATATATACGTTCCCTTATATGGCAGAGGGAACTTTGCATATGTGATTAAGGATCATAAGATAGGAATTAGTATATTTGTTTCCTAGGGCTACTGCAATAAATTAGCACAAAGTTGGTGCTTAAAATAACACACAATTTTTATTTATTTATTTTTTTAGGCAGGGTCTCACTCTGTCACCCAGGCTGGAGTGCAGTGGTGCAATCATAGCTCACTGCAGCCTTGAACCCCTGCCCTCAAGCAATCTTCCCACCTCAGCCTCCTAAAGTGCTGGGATTACAGATGTGAGCCACCATGCCCAGCCTTCAGTTTATCTGTTAAAAGGATCAGTCCGGCAGCTGGACGGGAAATTCACTGAAATCAACCTAAGAGTGCATACAGGGAGGTGGCTACAGTCAAGAGATGATGCCATCATGGAGTGGAGGAATTAAAATAAATTGGATTTGGGATATGCTTTGAGGTCGGAACCAAGAAGGCTTATTGATGGATTAGATGTTGGGCGAGAGAGAGAAGTCAGGGATGCAGCAGAGATTTCAGGCCTGAGTGACTGGCTGAATGGGATCCCTTTGCTGAAACAGAGTTGGGGAAATAACAGTTCTCTTTTGGAAATTTAAGGGTATACTGAAGAATCACAAATTATTGGGCATAAAAATATGAAAAGTTTTTTTTTTCCCACTAACCACCACACTATATTACATTGACTTCATCTGGCATCTGGATAGCAGCTCTTTAATAATTTCTGGCGAAATTCCGTAACTTTCTGGCGACTCTCTATTTTTAGATAGTCTCATTTCACCATTAGAATTCATCCTGGTTATTTTTCTAAATCACAAGTATTTTTTAAAATCTTATTTGTTTGAGATGGAGTCTCACTCTGTCGTCCAGGCTGGAGTGCAATGGTGTAGTCTCGGCTCACTGCAACCTCTGCCTCCCAGGTTCAAGCAATTCTCGTGCCTCAGCCTCCTGAGTAGCTGGGATTATAGGCTGTGTCACTTTGCCTGGCTAATTTTTTTATTTTTAGTAGAGATGGGGTTTCATTATGTTGGCTACACTGGTCTCAAACTCCTGACCTCAAGTGATCTGCCTGCCTCGGCCTCCCAAAGTGTTGGCATTACAAGCATGAGCCACTGCACCCGGCCAAAAATTTATTATGTTTTTTATAGAGACAGTGTTGCCCCAGCTGGTCTTGAACTTCTGACCTCAAGCCATCCTCCCTCCTTGCCCTCTCTAAGTGCTGGGAGTACAGGCATGAGCCACTGCACCTGGCCCAACCTGTTTATTTTTAAATCCTTAGTCTTCAATCTCAGACTGGATGTAAACCCATCTTTTCCCCTTTCCCTAGCTGCAGCCACAATTAACTGTCTATGATTCAGGCATCCCAGAAGTTGGAAGGGAAAGGAAATTCCCTTTTTATTCTCACTAATCTCTCACTTAAATCTGGCATCTCCTTTAAGTACGAATGTGGGCAGCAAACCTCAGTAGTTCCTGTAGTATCTGTGAGTTTGTCCCTGACAGCAATCACAGATATCCTCATATCACATTACAGTTGTTGCAGAGATCGAGAAATACCATTTACACTTGTCACGCCTTTCAAATTACAGTAGTCAATTGGCCTGCTATTAGCTCTTGTTATTCACTGTATAATTTAGAAGCACATATATTACTATATCACCAGCTGTTCTTTTAATAGTTTGATACCTTTATTTCAATGTAACTGGTTTGCTGTATTCCTATGTATTTACTTTTATGTTGTTAAAAACATTACTGTGAGAAGGATCCCAAACCGCCGACGTAGAAAGGGGTCCTTGACACAAAGAAGGTGAAGATCCCCTATGAGAGGTTTGAAAAGGGTGGGGAGGGAGGTGGTCTGCTCTTCCCAACATCATCCCCCTTGCCTGGGCCCACCCTTTAAACCCAGGGGAGGGAGATTGGGGAGTATGTGGGTCTCGTTAATTTTTTCCTTTAGTCACACTAGAGAAAATGTGTAATCAGTTACAAAGAAGTTAAATAACACCACAATCTGGGCATATTTTATCGAGAAATATCAAGTATCACAGCCTTTGTTTTTAAAATGGTTACATCTGAAACCCACATGGGAGCACATGGTCTTGCGCTTTGCTGCTTGGCGAGCTCTGTTATCTGGACACGTATGCAGCTTCAATGATGGGGCTGGTAAAATGGGACTCAGCCCTGCGTGTAACTAGGAGAATGATTCAGCCTGATGCTGGGGTAATAACCGCTTGTGGATCTCCCAGGGCGGAGATTAGTGAAGGGGCCAAAGCAACATCATATCCTGATAGCCGTGATTTCTAAATATGCTCTAAGGCTGCAGAGAATAATGCTCCGCTGGTTTTGGAGCTATTCCTGTGTTCATAGAAGGACGAAATTGGAAGAATCCTATGAGATTCCATCCTAACGATTAGTCACCGTATGTCTCGGAGTACCATTCCAGATAAAATATCTCTAAAAAGTACAAAAGAGGTTAAGTTCATAAGTCAAGAATGTGATGCCTCAGCCAGACATGGTGGCTGACAACTGTAATCCCAGCACTTTAGGAGGCCGAGGTGGGCGGATCACTTGAGGTCAGGAGTTTGAGACCAGCCTGGCCAATATGGTGAAACCCAATCTCTAAAAATACAAAAATTAGCCAGGTGTGGTGGCAGGCACCTGTAATCCCAGCTACTCAGGAGGCTGAGGCAGGAGAATTACTTGAACCTGGGAGGCAGATGATGCAGTGAGATTGTGCCACTGCGCTCCAGCCTAGGCGACAGAGTCAGACTCCGTCTCAAAAAAAAAAAAAAGTGAAGTCTCAACATAGAGCATTTGGGAAGCCAGTTAGGGTGGAAGGTGAGGACTGGGTAAGATCTCTTTTGCTGACTGTGACAGGTAGGTATTATCAAATACTATTGTATTACACAACTTCATGATGATGGATTTAGAGCACGTGCCATCTTTGTAAATGGCTTTACATCTGGGTTATGCTTTTGTGTTCCAAGAAAACAATCTCTTAGATAATGAAGAGTGGATAGGCTGGGCACAGTGGCTCCTGCCTGTAATCCCAGCACTTTGGGAGGCCAAAGAGGGAGGATCACTTCAACCCAGGAGTTTGAGACCAACCTGGGCAACACAGTGAGACCCCATCTCTACAAAAATACAAAATAAAAAAAATTAGCTGGGAATGGTGGTGTGCACCTGTATTAGGTGTTTAGGAGGCTGAGGTGGGAGGATCGCTTGAGCCCAGGAATTTGAGGCTGAAGTGAGCTATGATCATGCCACTGCACTGCAGCCTGGGTGATAGAGCAAGACCCTCTCAAAAAAAGAAAAGAAAGGAGAAAGAGAGAAAGAAAAGTAGATAGAATTTGGATTCAAAAATTTCATTTTCAATCTCAAGCAAGCTTTCTTCCTTTCTTTTTTATTCCGATTAAATGTGATTTTTGATGGCACCTCTTTAATTGTCTTTGAACTGGATGAAGAAATTGATGAAGATTAACTTCTCAGATTTTCTTATTATGTATTTTGTTAGCATGCTGTATATTCTTTACGTCCTGCAAATCTGTTACTTTGCATCTGAAAAAGGGGAAAGAAGCGTGTGTGTGCGCCCACATGTGCACATACATTTATATGTACACAACACAATCAGAAAAATAAATTTTTGTTCCTTCTCAGAATTATAGCATTGATTCTTTTGTTGTTGTTGTTGTTGCCCAGGCTGGAGTGCAGTGGTGCGATCTCAGCTCACTGCAACCTCTGCCTCCTGGGTTCAAGTGATTCTCCAGCCTCAGCTTCCTGAGTAGCTGGAGTTACAGCCGCCCGTCATCACGCCCGGCTAATTTTTGTATTTTTAGTAGAAATGAGGTTTCACCATGTTGGCCAGGCTGGTCTTGAACTCCTGACCTCAGGTGATCCACGTGCCTCAGCCTCCCAAAGTGCTGGGATTACAGGCGTGAGCCACTGCGCCTGACCGGCATTGATTCTTATGGTTCAGACGTATTCACATTTGAGAAAAAAAGGAGGAAGATGTGACAAATGAGCATTACTAGTAAAACAATTCTCCTTGGAAACATACCCAGCAGTGCTGTCATACCCGTCTGAACACGCAAAAACGTCTGCTTTGGGGATGTCTGATTTAAGCACTTTAAGGCCTCAGCTGCCTTCTTCTGTGATTGACGTGTTCATCTCCCCTCCCTTCCCTAGTTCCCTAGTGATAAGCAGTCGCCTCTTTATTTTTATTTGACCTGAAGCCAGTTGCACTGATTCCAAAAGAGAGGAAAAGGCCTGGCGTGGCTTCTCTCCCTTCAAGCTGGCCTGCTGAAATGACTGATAATTCCCAGGGATTACTCTTCGAAGAGTAAGTCCTTTTCATTTGGCCTGATTTACCATGGCTTTCTCCTACTTATTCTTGGTTTGGGAACTAGACAGCATCCCATTATCTAGCCATGAAAGCAGGGATGTCACTAAAGGTGGCCTCATATTACTGCTTACAGGCCTATTAGAAATCTCATTTTGCTTTTTGGAGATGTCGTTGTGATGCAAAGCAGTTCAGGGTTTCATTACTGTTGAAAGCCCTTTGTTTGGGCTCACCCGTTGTGTCCTGAGATTTGCAGTTCTGTTTTCCTACTGCTATTCCTAAACAGGAATACTGTTACTTTGAGGATTTCATGACATGAGTTGTGAAAAACATACTTAAAGCAGGAAAATTGCCGCTGAACAGAAAGGCGAGGCGCTATTGAATCTCCCCTCCGACACAAGCGACAAACTCTACTCTCTTTAGCCTTCCTGACATAGGATTTCCCTGCGGAGGTTCAGATAAATGAGCATCTGCCAAGTTATTACTGTAAGGTTCAACAAAGAGGGTGTCTTCTATGATTCTGCACCCTCCCTGCCCTCATTTTTTTTCTTGGAAGCAAATGATTGTGTTTTCTTCTACTTAACACTCAGCAGCTGCCAGACCCTGACTTCCATGCTACTGACCTTGTGAGCTGGCCCCATCTTCTCTCTGGGCCAATTTCCTGGGCAGTTTGCATTCTCAGCTGGAAACACTCAGAGACCTTGAACACAGAGTCCCTTTACCCCTCTATGTCTCAGTTTTTTCAACTCTAAACAAAGGACAACAACTCATTCTTCATGTTGTGTGGATTTAACAAAATCACTTGTAGAAAGTGCATAACCCACAGCCGGGCACAGAGGCCACTACTCACTCCACAAGTATTTGTTGAGTGTGCCTACTGCATGCCAGACAGTGTCCTAAGTGCTGGGGACACCAAGAGGAGCAAACACAGGACCAGTGTCTACCTTGTGGAGCTTTCAGATCAGTAGAAGATTTGAGTATTAATTAGATAATCACAAGGGCTTCTATCTCGAAATTGGGCCAAGGACCAGGAAGGAAAATGACAGGAAGCTTCCTTGGGCCCTGATGTAATCAAAGGACATTTTTCAATAACATTTTTTTCTTTTTGAGATGGAGTCTTGCTCTGTTGCCCAGGCCAGAGTGCAGTGGCACCATCTTGGCTCACTGCAGCCTCTACCTCCTGGGTTCAAACTATTGTCTTGCCTCAACCTCCCAAGTAGCTAGGATTATATGCGTGCACCAACATGGCCAGCTAATTTTTGTACTTCTAGTAGAGATGGGGTTTCACTATGTTGGCCAGGCTGGTCTCAAACTCCTGACCTCAGGAGATCCACTCGCCTCAGCCTCCCAAAGTGCTGGGATTACAGGTGTGAGCCACGGCTCCCCACCTCAATAACATTTGAATGGAGATCAGAAGCAGAAATAAGAGGAAACAGAGAAAAAGAGGTGTCAGGCCCCGCACCAGCCCCAAGGTACATTTCAGCAAATTAGGAAAAGGTATCCTCAGCTTAGGGCAGATGTGGCCACACACCCAGGAGCAGAGCATGTGCTGGGTTTTAGCACCCTTGTGGCCTAACTGCTGGGTGCCCTTGAGCAGAAAACAACCAGGACCACTGTATAGGGTGCCCCTGGCTAAGAGGAGGGGGATACTGGAGGCAGAGGGAAGCACCTTAGCAAAGGCCCTGAGATGAGAGAAGCATGGCACATTTGAGGAGCTGTAAAGTACCAGTGAGGCAGGAGAATAGGGTCTGCGGCCAGGGAACCTAAGGCTGTCTCACGCCCTAGAACTAAATTGAAAGGAAAACCCTAGCTTTCCACCCCTAAGTAACAAAAAAGCCAGAGGCTACTCCCTTTGCAACCCCCAACATTTTCTGTGCAGCAAACGGGAAACTGGGTGCCTGAGACCACCCAATCATAGACAGATTGTGGGCGACTCTTTGCATAACTTTGTAGCTTCACTTCAGCCTCTGGTTGGCTGCTTTCTGCAACCAATCAGACTCATTGCTGGCTACCACTTACTTCATTTACATGAGGTGAGCATGAAGTGGCCAATGGGAAAGTTTTAGGGGCTATTTGGACCCAAGAAGATTCTGTATGAGGGCCCCTGAGCCACTGCTTGGGCTGGCTCCCACACTGTGGAGTGCACCTTTGTACTTTTCAGTAAATCACTGCTTTCGTTCTTTTCTTGCTTCATTCTTTCTTTGCTTTGCCGGGTGTTTTGTACAATTCTTTGTTCAAAACACCAAGAACCTGGACAACTTACAGTCACGACCCTCTACTGGTGACACCTGCAGGGTTGGAGCATGAGAAGCAAGGCTGCTGGGAGGGGATCCAGAAAGTTCTCAGTAAATAGCCAGTGAGAATGCATTAGAGCATCATTCCCATGAATTCACTGCCAACACACCAAGGTCTCCTTATAAACACCAAGGTCTCTCTAGAAGCTGTTGAATTTTAACTAGTGAAGTGAAATTACTTCAGGGATATGATTTGTTGGTGTCACACAACTGAGATATAGATAATCAGGACACTGGATGAGGAGGGACATTTAATGTGGAAAGCAGGGAGCCTGGGCTGAGCGGGTGGCTCATGCCTGTAATCCCGGTTCTTTGGGAGGCTAAGGTGGGAGTATTGCTTGAGGCCGAGTTGGCGACCATATAGCGAGACCCTGTCTCTATAATTAAAAAAAAAAATTTACTTAAAAAATATAAAAGAGGCCGGGCACGGTGGCTCACACCTGTAATCCCAGCACTTTGGGAGGCCAAGGTGGGTGGATCACGAGGTCAGGAGATCGAGACCATCCTGGCCAACATGGTGAAACCCTATCTCTACTAAAAAATACAAAAATTAGCTGGGCGTGGTGGTGCGCACCTGTAGTCCCAGCTACTTGGGAGGCTGAGGCAGAATTGCTTGAACCCGGGAGGTGGAGGTTGCAGTGAGCCGAGATCGTGCTACTGCACTCCAGCCTGGTGCCTGGCAACAGAGAGAGACCCTGTCTGCAAAAAACAAAAAACAAAAAACAAAAACGTAAAAGAGGCTGGGCACTTTGGCTCACGCCTGTAATCCCACCACTTTGGGAGGCAGAGGTGGGCAGATCACCTGAGGTCAGGAGTTCAAGATCAGCCTGGCCAACACAGTGAAACCCCATCTCTACCAAAAAATACAAAAATTAGCTGTGCATGGTGGCATGTTCCTGTAGTCCCACTACTCAGGAGGCTGAGGCAGGAGGATTGCTTGAACCCAGGAGGCAGAGATTGCAGTGAGCCGAGATCATGCCACTGCACTCCAGCCTGGGTGACAGAGCAAGTCTTCACCTCAAAAAAAAAAAAAAAAAAAAAAAAAAAACAGAAAGAAAGAAATGGGAAGAATCACCTTTACTTGGTCTCTTAGAAAGGACCTATCCAGCTGGAAAACCAGAGCCTGACAACAGCACTGCACTCACTAGAAATGGTGCTGATAAACTCTATGTTCTTCGTGGCTTTGATTTCTTTGGTTCTGGAATAATTCAAAAGAGCATTCATTCATTCTAACAAATATACTATATCAAGCTTTTTCTTTTTCTGAGTCAGAGTTTTTGGAGGGAAATAAAACCCCTGGATCCTGGAGAATTATGCACTGTTGCCAGTTAGCTTTGCAGTCTGTGCCAGGCTGGGCATTTGCATGTGTTTGCCCATTTGAGGCTTGGTGTGTTAGCACTCTATGGTGAGGGATGCTTGGGCTTCGGGATTGTATGGGTCTGGGCCCAGATCCTGACTAGGCCACCGAGAGCTGTGTGACATTGGGCAGGTCAGTCAACCTGCCTGTGCCATGAGTTACTCTAAGCTGTAGCTGTTATTTGGGAGAGTTTTGAGGCCAGGGCACTTGGGAGTCCTTTACTTGCAAAGTCATTTCTGGGGGTGCTATACTGGGAGCAGCCTCCATGTGATCTACGTCCTTTGAGGGTTTCTTTCTTTTATATCTGAACAGTCTTGGCCTTTGTTTTTCAGAGGTAGCTGTACTTTGCTTTGGGGGAAACATAAAGAACCTGAATTCAGACAGACTTGTAAGACCTTGTCATCGGTTAGTGCCTCTGTTAAACTTTAAGGTGGGGAAAAAAAAGAGTATATAGTCTTGATTTTTTAATGTGGTACCTGTGATTTTAAAAAAATCCCATAATATGAAAACTCCCACAAGAGCAGACACTATCAACTGATCCAGCACTTGAGGTATTTTATTTCTTATTAAGATGAAGCAGTGAAACCAACCCAATCGTCCCACAGTTTTGTTGTTGTTTTCAGATAAACATAGAAATGGACCCTTCTGGTCTTAAAGCTTAAAACTTAATTTATCTGAGTTCCTTCCTCATGGAAGGACCCCCAGGCCTCTCAAGAAAAGGAAGTATCAAAGAACTGAAACTCATCAGATCACCACATCTAGACAATGAGATCCCAGAGCCTTCATACATCACGACTGGTTCCTTGTTCCTCCCTAGTTCCTGTTTTCTTACACATTGTCCCATTTCTTCCCTGTTGTATAAACCCCTAGCTTTTGTCAGTCGGGGAGGTGGATTTGAGACTGATCTCCCATCTCCTCCTCAGCTGCAGAACTCAATTAAGATTAAAGCCTTCTTTCTTGGTAAGACTCATCAGCTCAGTGATTGGCATTCTGTGTGGTGAGCAGCAAGAGCTACACCAAACCCCTGATGTTTCTGTAACAGCAGCAGAACTTAAAAATGTGCTTGAATTTAAACCACATTAACCTGGAATGCACACTAATCAGACATAAAAAACTAATATTCCTTTCAGTAAAGAGATGAACTTCAGTCCTTCACGTCAATGGAAAGTTAGAGAAACAGCGTTTTATTATGTCATACTGCAGTACATAAAGGCAGCTGCTCCTCTCTCTCTTGCATTGCATCAAATAGTCTTATGTCAGTAACATGTATGTTGCACCTTCTGAACTGAAATGCACATATAGCAGCCTGAGTCCTTGAAAGGAAGAATAGGCTAACAATGATTTAAAATTATGCTGTTTTTTAAAAAAAAATCCATCCCAGTGTTTTAAAATAATGCTAAGTCAAGCATACACTTTTCTATCTAAAATGACATTGCTGCTTGCTAAGAAAGGGGATAGATGAAGCACTTAATCAGAGAGGCCATTATGTTGTCAAAGGCAATGCCAAGGCCGAAGGACTGGATTCTCATGGGCATATGACCATTTTATTGCTTTTCAGCCCCCGGCCACCAATCCCACTCTCCCTCCTGCTGACAGAAGAGGAAGCAGCCCTCTACATTCAATCTTTCTGGAGAGCCTATGTGGTAAGACTCATATGCAGCTGTGGTATTTGATTTAATGGGGAATTTTTGTGAGGTAGACGGTCCAGGGGAAACCTTAGATGAGTTAGAAACAGGATATTATAGCTACTATCCAGACCTCAGAAATAAGATTCTCTGTACAGTGAGTCTTAAAGAGTGATTTAGAATTTTTACTGCAACTGGCTGGGCATAGTAACTCATGCCTGTAATCTCAAAACTTTGAGGAGGCCAAGGTGGGAGGATCACTTGAGCCCAGGAGTTCAAGACCAGCCTGGGCAACATGATGAAACCTCGTCTCTGCCAAAAAAAAAAAGAAAAGAAATATAAAACTTAGCCCGCATGGCACACATCTGTAGTCTAGCTGTTCTTGGGAGGCTGAGGTGGGAGGATGGCTTAAATCCAGGAGTCAGAGGTTGCAGTGAGTGGAGATTGTGTCACTGTACTCCAGCCTGGTTGACAGAGGGAGACCCTGTCTCCAAAATAACCAGCCTGGCCAACATGGCAAAACCCTGTCTCTACTAAAAATACAAAAATCAGCTGGGCGTGGTGGCACATGCCTGTAATTCCAGCTACTTGGGAGGCTGAGGCATGGGAATCACTTGAACCCAGAAGGTGGAGGCTGCACTCAGCCAAGATTGTGCCACGGCATTCCAGCTTTGGCAACGGAGTGAGACTCTGTCTCAAAAAAAAAAAAGTAAGAGCAAAGTGCAAAAGAATAGTCATTTTCAAGCCCGTCTTTCAAACAGGTGTGTGCTATTTATTTCAAATGAAATCATACCCGGAAGCCCAAGATGTAACCAGTAGGTAACAGTAAAAGGGGAACTGTTCTGTCCCTGATTCTTTCATGGTAAGATTCCACCCACCCTCATCCTTCCACATGCAAGGAGCTTTGGGACTCATTCTTAGTGCTATAAACACAGCAGGAAAAGCAGTCTGCAAGACAACTGAATTTCCCCTATTGTACCAACAAACATTGCCATATAAAAAGATGTTAAAGTGGCTCCAGATTTAACTATAGGTATAGCACCATCATCATACAATAGCTATAAATGTGCCCCAGTGCACAAAAGATGTTTAGGGGGGTATCAATGTATACTGTACAAAACTTCAGGCTGTTCAAATCTAAACACCTCCTCTGCTAAAGTCATAACAAAGGGGGTTATGAAAGGGGGAACGATTTTAAGCCATCACTAGAAGGAAAAGATGTCTGATGTATTGATGACCTTAGAAGGCACCACAGAAAAGAGGGACTTTGTCAGTCTTAAAGGAAAGGTGGGCAGTGGTAAGTCAGTTGGGACCAAGAGGGCATTCCAGGGAGAGGAAACAGTGTACATACATTGTTAAAAGAAAAACTTTAGACAAATTTAGTAGAATTTATTTGAGCAAAGAACAATTCATGAATTGGGCAACACTCAGAACTGGGAGAGAGGTTCAGAGAACTCTACCCAGCAACCTAGGCAGGCCTCATTTATAGACAGAAAGTGGAAATGACATCCAGAAACACCTTGATTGATTACAGCTTGGCATTGTCTTATCAGGTGGCAGCCTGCAACTGACTGAAGCTTTTCTGCTGTGATTGGCTGAGACTCAGCTACTTGTTACAAGAATGTACTTGTAGATTGCAGTTCATAATCCACGGAGGCAGGTTTAGGCCAAATTTAATTTGACACTATTATGCCATGTTTTGTTAAAGCACATTGTATATTTTTAACACATGCACACACACATGCATAGGAAATTAGCTAAAAGGAAACAGCAGTCTGACAACAGCGAGTACCTTGGGACTGTTGGGAAAGAACCAGGGGGACTCTAGTCTTACGTATACTGAATACATTCCTTACAAAGAGACTGTAGTATGATTTTGTTTAATTAAAAATGAATTTAAACCAGAGATCATCTCAATGGATATAGAAAAAGCATTTGACAAAAATATTTTCATGACAAAAACACGTCACACACTAGGAATAGAAGGAGATTTCTTCAACCTGATAACGTTATGAAAACCACAAAGCTAACATCACACTTACTGGTGACAGACTGGATATTTTCCCCCTAAGATTAGGAACAAGAGGAAGATGTCCTCCCTTGCCACTTCAATTTAACATAGTACTGGTGGTTCTAGCCAGGAAATTTAGGCAAGACAAAGAAATAAAAGCATTTGGATTGGAAACAAAAAAGTCAGTCTATTTCTAGTCATAGATGATGTGATCTTATACATAGAAAATTTTAAGGGTTCACTAAAAACAACCTATTAGAATTACTAAACAAGGCTGCAGGATACAAGATGCATATACAAAAACAATTGTATTTCCATACACTTAGCAATGAACAATCTGAAAATGAAATTAAGAAAATAATTCCATTTGCAGTGGTGTCTAAAAGAATAAAATAGAAATAAATTTAGCAAAAGAAGTGCAAAGCTTGCATGCTGAAAACTATAAAACATCATTGAAAGATATTAAAGAAAACCTAACTAAATGGAAAGACATCCTGTATTCATTGACTAGAAGACCTGATATTGTGAAGATGGCAGTACTCCTCACAGATCTACAGATTCAACACAATGCCTATCCAAATCTCAGCTGGGTTTTTTGTTTTTTTTTTGGTAGAAATTAACAAGCTGATCCTAAAATTCATATGAAGATGCAAAGGGACCCAAAACAGTCAAAACAATCTTTAAAAAGAAGAACCAAGTTGGCCAAGTATAGTGGCTCACACCTGTAATTCCAGCACTTTGGGAGGCTGAGGAAGGCAGATCATGAGGTTAAGAGATCAAGACCATCCTGGCCAACATGGTGAAACCCTGTCTCTACTAAAAAATACAAAAACTAGATGGATGTGGTGGTGTGTGCCTGTAGTCCCAGCTACTTGGGAGGCTGAGCCAGGAGAATCCTTTGCACCCAGGAGGCCGAGGTTGCAGTGAGCAGAGATGGCATCACTGTGCTCCAGCCTGGGCAACAGAGCAAGGCTCCATCTCAAAAAAAACAAAAAACAAACAAAAACCCCCAAGTTGGAAGACTCACCCTTTCCTATTTCAGAACTTACTATAAAGTACAATAATCAAGGCTGTGTAGTACTAGCATAAGGATAAATGTGTATATAAATGGAATAGAATTGAGAAATCCAAAAGATATCCCCAAATCAAGACTGACTCCACCAGAGATTTGAACGAGCAACCTTGCAGTTGCAGGCCCTACACCTTAACCAACTGTGATAACTAAGCCACTTGCATTAAGGGGAGGCAGAAAGCTTTCTTAAGCCGAATTTTGAATGCAAATGCTGTACCCTGAGGCGATGTGGCCTGCCCAAAGCTGGGCGGGGCTGACAGCCAGCAGCCGCTTCTTTTCTTTCAAACGGCGCACCCAAAGAAAAAAACCACTTGCTGCTTTGGGTTTAAGAGCCACATTTGCAGCTACTGCTGGGCCGCGACGTGAATTTCCCAGCCCCCATGGCTTTCAGTCGCCATGATGACCCCGCCAGAACCACCTGCATGCCTGGGCCACTCCCCGAGCTACCGCCCACACAGGGACCCCCGGCCAACAGGCAAACGCCCTGAGGAGCCTTTTTACACTGCTGCCTGGGACTGGGGACCGCTGGAGGCCTGCCAGAACCATGTGCCAGGCTGCCTTGCTCCCCGGTCCCCTGCAGGCTCGGGCTATACCTTGCCTCTCCTGTTTTTTTCTGGCCGAAGGCTTGCTGTGTGCACCCGGACCCACCCGCGGGGCTGGGCCATGGTCTCCGCAGTCCCCATTCCCAGCCGGCAAGGAGCAAATGGCCTGGGGGCAGTGCTCGCCCGCTATGCCCCACAGGCTACCACAGGAAAAAACTGCGGTTTTTTTTTTTTTTTTTTGAGATGGAGTCTTGCTCTGTCGCCAGGCTGGGAGTGCAGTGGCACAATCTCGGCTCACTGCAACCTCCGCCTCCTGCGTTCAAGCGATTCTACTGCCTTAGCCTCCCCAGTAGCTGGGACCAAAGGCGCGCAACCACCACACCCAGCTAATTTTTGTATTTTTTAGTAGAGACGAGGTTTCACCATGTTGGCCAGGGTGGTCTCGATCTCTTGACCTCGTGATCCACCCGCCTCGGCCTCTCAAAGTGCTGGGATTACAGGTGTGAGCCACTGCGCCCAGCCAAAACTGCGCTTTTAATTCTGGCTGGGCCTGCCCGCTTAAGAGGAGCAGTGTTGTGCCTCCGAGGCACTGCCCCTCTGGTTCAGCTGGGGCCACTTCAGGTGTTCTTAAAGAGACAGGACAGAATGGGGCCGGTTTTACTCACGATTTTGAAGTCTCCTTCTCCGGCTGTACCCCCTCTTCTGATGTACCCCTCTCCTGGCTGGCTCGCCAAAATGTAATATTGGGGTTCAAGGGTTTGGGGTGCCCTCAGCTCCCCTGAGAGGACGTTTCTCCAGGTTCCTGGTCTCCTGCCCTCTCAAGAATGAGAGGGGACCACACGGCAGTGCACAGTAAATGCTGGACTCAAAAGTGTTTGTAGAAAGTGATTTATACCAGAGAAGGAGAGAGAAAGAAATAGCTAACTCTCACACTGAGAGAATCCAGAAAGATGGAATCCAGGAGAGGAAAGCAGCTTCCACGCTCAGTGGAAGGCAATAGAGATGGAGTTTAGGAGAGAATGTAGAAGGGGACCCCAGAGGAGAAAAACAGGATAGAGAAAAACAGCTTCCAGGTACCGAGTGCAAAGGGGACCCAAACATGGAGTACCAAGGAGCGTGGAAGAAGGGGGCTTTTAACCTGGGAGGAATCCCCGCCTTCTCCAAGACCCCTGGCCAATGAAAGGAGTTCCTTAGAACTTCCGCTGGAGTGATTGACTTTTAATTTCTTCCCCTGCTGCAAACCATTAAATCTCCCAGATTGAGAGAGATGGGAGGGGGGCATGGTGCTGGGAAATTCTTGCCCTTAAAACTACGCCCCCTCGTGGACCCAGAAAGAGAACACATTCCCTCATTCACATGCAAAAGAATGAAGTTAGAAGCCTACTTCATGTCTTATACAAAAAAAATTAACTCAAAATTAATTAAATATCTAAATGAAACTGTGAAAACTATAAAAACATTAAAAGAAAACATGGATGTAAATTTTCATGACCTTATATTAAGCAACAGCTTATATGACAAAAAGCCAAAGCAACAAAGTAGATAAATTGGACTTCGTTAAATTAAAAACACATTTTGTGGTTCAAAGAACATCATCAAGTGAGTGAAACAAGAATCCACAGAAAAGGAAAAAATATTTGCAAGTTCAGGCATTGAATAAGGGTCTCATATTCATAATATATAAAGAATTCTCACAACCCAACAATTAAAGTACAAGTGAACCAGTTACAAAATTGGCAAAGGATTTGAGTAGACAGCTCTCCAAAGAATATATACAAATGGCCAGTAAACATGAAAAGATGCTCAACATCTGGCCAGGTGTGGTGGCTCACGCCTGTAATCCCAGCACTTTGGGAGGCCGAGATGGGTGGATCACCTGAAGTCAGGAGTTTGAGACCAGCCTGGCCAACATGGTGACACCCCATCTCTATTATTAAAAAAAAAAAAAAAAAAAAAGAAAGAAAGAAAAGATGCTCAACATCACTAATCATAAGGAAATACAAATCAAAACCACAATGAGATATCACTTCATATCCACTAGCATAGCTATAATCAGAAAGACAATAACACAAAAAAAGGTGTTGGTGAGAATGTAGAGGACATGGAAGCTTCATACAATGCTGATGAAAATGTAAAATGGTGCAGCCACTTTGGAAAAGAGTTTGGCAGTTTCTCAAATAGTTAAACTATATAGAGTATCCACTTTATATCCAGCAGCTTCACTCTTAGGTTTATATTTAAGATAACTAAAAAATATCTGTCCACACAAATACTTGTGCATGAATGTTCATAGAAGCTTTATTCATAGTAGCCAAAAAGTGGAAACAGCTCAAATGCCCATCAACTGATGAAAGGAAAAAAAGAAATGTGGTACATTCACATATAAAAAGAAAGTACTTGCTGGGAGCAGTGACTCACACCTGTAATCCCAACATTTTGGGAGGCTGAGGTGGGCAGATCAACTTAGGTCGGGAGTTCGAGACCAACCTGACCAACATGGAGAAACCCTGTCTCTACTAAAAATACAAAAAATTAGCTGGGCATGGTGGTGCATTCCTGTAATCCCAGCTACTCGGGAGGCCAAGGCAGGAGAATTGCTTGAACCCAGAGGCAAAGGTTGCAGTGAGCCGAGATCCAGCCACTGCACTCCAGCCTGGGAGACAGAACAAGACTTCATCTAAAAAAGAAAAGAAAAAAAAAAAAAGAAAAGAAAAGTCAGATTGTTTTAATGTGCAAAAACTGAGTGTTGGTTTTTTAATATTGTGAATTAAATCTGGTCCTCTTCTGAAAACTCTCCTTTTCCAAGTGTGATTGGTGATAAGTCACGCACTATTCCATCACTGGTGTTCTTCGGTTTAGGAAATCTTAGATACAATTGGTAAGAAAAAAACTTTGCTTTCTTGTGAAGTTCAAATATGAGGTTCTTATGGGTCATCATGATTGAAATTTCTTTAATGATTTAAGAAGCAGAGACCAGATAGATCCACTGAATATTTATTCTGTCTAAATAAGCGCCGTGGTGTTTTATGCCTTCTACTCATTTGTTTATTCCAACTCAGCCTAGTCACCCAGGGCGGCATGCATTAGCAGCGCTCCCCTCCTCCCAACATCAGCTCCCCCTCCAGGCATTGTGACAACTGAGAATTACAAAGTCCGTCAATCATTACCCACTATCTGATGAACAACACAGTGCCAGGTTGCTACAGGAGCCCCTTTGAGGCCTCGCGAAAATAAAATAATGGAGATTTCTGACCTCCACTTGCAAAGAACAAGAATCTGTGCATTGAGCGAACGGACTGAGGGTAAATGAGGAACCCCCCACCCCAAGGAGAAACAGCTTGGTATCAGCAGAGTACAAAGTTGAGGGTGAGACAGATCTCACTCTAGCTATGGAGGGGCTATGTCAGCCTGGCCACATATTCCATCCTTCTGGCTATAGGGGTTAGTTCATGATGGGCAGGGGATGGAAATCAGGCCAGTCAGACCTAGTGAGACTCCATTCTGGGATCCTCGTTGGAGTGGTTGGGACAGAGCAGCCCTCTTTGCACTGGGGTTACCGAGAGGCCAGACTGTCAGCACCATCTTAACACAGTGGGAAGAGCCTTTTGGAAAAATGACACAGAGGCAAACAGGGTTAAGAGGCAGAGAAAGGGGCTGGTCCTGAGATTGTTGTTTGAGGGCCTGCATTCAGCTATATCAGTGAGTCTCCTTCGAGATGGACTTCAGGCCAGGCACAATGGCTCAGGCCTGTAATCCCAACACTCTGGGAGGCTGAGGCAGGTGGATCCTTTGAGGTCAGGAGTTCGAGACCAGCCTGGCCAACATGGTGAAACCCCATCTCTACTAAAAATACAAAAATTAGAGCCAAGCGCGGTGGCTCACACCTGTAATCCCAGCACTTTGGGAGGCTGAGGCGGGCGGATCACGAGGTCAAGCGATCGAGACCATCCTGGCCAACATGGTGAAACCCCATCCCTACTTAAAAAATGCAAAAATTAGCTGGGCATGGTAGCGCGCGCCTATAGTCCCAGCTACTCGGGAGGCTAAGGCAGGAGAATTCCTTGAACCCAGGAGGTGGAGATTGCAGTGAGCTGAGATTGCGCCACTGTGCTCCAGCCTGGCACCTGGCGATAGAGCAGAACTCTGTCTCAGAAAATAAATAAATAAATAAATAAAAATTAGCTGGACATGGTGGTGGGTGCCTGTAATTCCAGCTACTCAGGAGGCTGAGGCAGGAGAATCACTTGAACCCAGGAGGCTGCAGTGAGCCAAGATTGCATCATTGGACTCCAGCCTGGGAGACAGCCAGACTCCATCCATCTCAGAAAAAAAAAAAAAAAAGGACTTCGGTCACTTGCAGCCTAGAGTCCTGACAATACAATTTTCAGTATGAAAATATCCAGACTCTTTATTACTTACAGAAAAGGAGGATATTGGCACAAAATGAAAATCTGGACCCACTGGTACAGAGCAGCCATCTCAGTTTGTCCCAGGAAAAGATTGTCCTATGTCAGCTGGAGGCTTGCTGGAGAGGGGAGCCTATCCCAATGAGAAAATTTTTCTAAAACGTACACATATTTTTTAATTGTGCAAGTAATGCATACACTTGTGGAAAAATAGATAATGCATATAAGCATTTTGTTTTTTGTTTTTTTGACAGACAGGGTCTCACTTTGTCACCCAGGCTAGAGTGCAGTGGCATGAACACAGCTGACTGTACCCTTAATCTCCTGGGCTCAAGCAATCCTCCCTCCCCAGCTTCCTCAGTAGCTGGGACTACAGGCACATGCCACTATACCCATCTAATTAAAAAAAATTTTGGAGAAGGGATCTCACTATGTTGGTCAGGCTGGTCTGAAACTCCTGGGCATAAGGGATCCTCTCACCTCAGCCTCCCAAAGTGTTGGGATTATGGGAGTGAGCCACTGTGCCCATCAATGCATATAAGATTTTTTTTTTAATATGATATTCATCCTTCTAGAATTTTTTCTATTCATATGGAAAATTTTATTTTTTACAAAATTGTGACTATAAACACTTTTTTGAGCCTGTTCTCTCTCCTTAATGATATATTGGGAATGTCTTTCCTTGTTGGCAAAGATGTACCTCACAAATTTTAATTCTTCTATGGCATACACATATATTTTATTTTTTATTTTTATTTATTTATTTATTTATTTTTGAGACGGAGTCTCACTCTGTCACCCAGGCTGGAGTGCAGTGGCACGATCTTAGCTCGCTGCAATCTCCGCCTCCCGGGTTCAAGTGATTTTCCTGCCTCAGCCTCTCAAGTAGCTGGGAGTACAGGCACCCACCACCATGCCCAGCTGATTTTTGTAAGTTTTAATAGTGATGGGGTTTCACCATGTTGGCCAGGCTGGTCTCAAACTCCTGACCTCAGGTGATCTGCCTGCCTTGGCCTCCCAAAGCACTGGGATATTACAGGTGTGAGCCACTGTGCCCGGCCTATATATAGTGAATACATTGAGCCATAACTTAATCATAGGTGGTAATTAGACATTCTAGTTTCCTCTCTTATATACTCAATGAAAACCATTACTGTTCACATTCACATGCCTGTAGTTCCAGCTACTCAGGAGGCTGAGCTGGGAGGATCACTTAATTCCTGGGACATCGAGACTGCAATGAGCTATGATCATGCACTCCAGCCTGAGTGACAGAGAAAGACCCTCAAAGAAAAAACAAAACAACAACAAATAAACAAAAACAGAAACCAAAAACCCCAAAACATCCTCATTCATATGTCTACACACTTGTCCGATTTTTTTCCAGAAGCCTAATTGCTGGCAGTGGAATTGATACCTCAAAGAGTTAGCCCCGTTTCTCAGAGTTCAGATCAGTATTAATAGATTACCCTCTAGAGAGGCTAGAGTTCATACTTTAGACCAATCCATGTGCGCACCAGCAATGTATGCAAGTGTACTATAGCCGGGTTTCACCATGTTGGCCAGGATGGTCTTGATTTCCTGACCTCGCGATCTGACCGCCTTGGCTGAAGAGAAAGACTTAGTTTTTTTTATGTGAAGCATGCCCTATGGCAACTTGTTAATAATGTGGGCTCTAGTGGCAGACAGACCTGTTCGAATCCCAACATGTCAGGTTATTAACCCATTTATGCCTGAGGCTGCCATTTTTTGAATTTTTGCAATCAGACCTTAGCAACGACCTTGAGCAGTAGGATATAAATAACTCCCACATGCTTAGCGTTCAATAAGGAAACACTAGACATAAATGGGTTTTAATAACCATGGACAGATTATGTAACTTCTGAACCACAGTTTTCTGTCTGTAAAATGGGGATAATAATTCCTGCCTATGAAGATTGAATCAGATGCTTCAGTCTGATTCAATGTGGCACAGTGCTAAGGACATAGTAAATCCACAATAAATATTAGCTCCTGTTATTATCGTTGCAGTTGTTGCCTCTATTTTCCTGAATAGAGCAGTTTTTAAAAAAGCCAACTGGCTGAGTGCGGTGGCTCAGGCCTGTAATCCCAGCACTTTGAGAGGTCGAGGCAGGTGGATCACTTGAGGTCAGGAGTTACAGACCAGCTTGGCCAACATGGTGAAACTCTGTCTCTACTAAAAATACCAAAAAAAATTAGCCAGGCGACATGGCAGACACCTGTACTTGGGAGGCTGAGGCCAGAGAATTGCTTGAACCTGGGAGGCAGAGGTTGCAGTAAGCTGAGATCATGCCACTGCACTTCAGCCTGGGTGGCAGAGGGAGACTTTGTTTCAAAGAAAAAAAAAAAAAACGAAAGAAAAGTACTCAAGGTTATATTTCCTAAACAGATCTAAGAGGTTTGGGGGGCGTGTGTGTGTGTGGTGTTTTGTTATTGTTTTTTTAGAGACAGGGTCTCACTCTGTCACCCAGGCTAGAGGGTAGTGGTGCAATCTCAGCCCACTGCAACCTTCCCCCCCGTACCCCCGGCTTCTGCGATCCTTCAAGTTCAGCCTCCCGAGTAGCTGGGACCACAGGTGTGAGCTACTACACCAGCTAATTTTTGTAGTTTTTTTTTTTTCTTCTTTTCTTCAGGTGTGACTCCAGACAGGATCCAAAGAGGAGATTTTCAGTCTCTTCTCTGGGTTTTATGGAGACTTACTTTACCCTTCTTTGTTAGCCTCTTAAAGCACTGGGTCAACCTTAAAAGGGCACAGGAAAGGGCAGTTTTTTTTGTAGTTTTTAGAGACAGTTCTTGCCATGTTGCCTGGTCTCAGAACTCCTGAGCTCAAGCAATCCTCCCACCTCCATCTCCCAAAGTGTTGGGATTACATGTGTGAGCCACCATGGCTGGCCAGTATTTGTATTTAAAGAAAAATACACTACCAGTGTGACTGATTCTCATTCAAAATACTCCCAACCCAGGGTGAGCCCTGAGATGGCAGGACCAAAGAAACCTTTAGGAGTTGTCTTGATTTTCTTACATTTCATCATGAAGTTCCAACAATCAGTTGTTTAATTGCCAGATTCTTTTTTCCTTCTGCTTTCTCTTGAGTGCATGGCTTCCCCACATTGTTGATCTGCTTTCCCCAGCTTCCTCTTCCTTCCTTCCAGAGAGGGGGGTCTCCTGCTGCAGCTGTTCCAGGAAGGGGGCTGGGGGTGCATTTCCTCCCTTTGTATGAACTCATTAGCCCTGTCTCTGGCTTTCCCCCAGGGAAAGCCACCCAACCAGGTGAGCCAGTGTCATTTAAAGCAGCACTTCCGTTCTCAGGCAGGGGTTGATTGTCATTTATGGCTGACTTCAACTATGGCCCAGGTGAAGAGAGATGGCATCTGGCACAGAGACAATGGCCAACAGCTTGATGTATGAGTCACATTTTCCTGGTGAATGGTATGCTGCCTAGAACTCCTATGCAAGACAATTATATTTTGATACTTTATAATTTAGGGTGTGATTTGAAGGCAGTATAGCATCATAGTTAAGCAAGCAGGTGCTACAATGAGATCAATTCATTTCTCATATTTGCTCACTAGTAATTATTGAGCGCCTACAATGTGGCAGGCAGGCATTGTTCTGGATGCTGGGCATACTGTGGGGAAGAAGACAAGTCCCTGCCCTCATGGAGTTTGCATTCTTTCAGGAGACTATAAACAGATACAAATAAATAAATAGTAACATAACATCAAAGAGTGTGTCAGTTAGCTATTGTCACAACAATGCTGCATAACAAATCACCCCCAAACTCCAAAACTCAGCAGCTCACAAGATACATTTATATCCTGTAACCACCCCATGGGCTCTTCCTATGTCTGCATAAACAAAAGCAAATCATAGAGACCAGGCATTGCATTAAAGAAAGAGTTTAATTGACATGAGGCTGGCCATGACACACAGGAGATGGAGTTATTACTCAAATCAATATCCTCAAAGGCTTGGAGGCTAGGGGTTTTTCAAAGATAGTTTGGTGTGGTGGGAGGCTAGGGAATGGGTGCTGCTGATTGGTTGGGGATGAAATCATAGGGGTGTGGAAAGCAGTCCTTATGTGCTGAGTGTACTTCTGGGTGGGGCCACAGGACTGGTTGAGTCACGCACAGGTCTGGGTGGGGCTGTCTGGTAGTCAGAAATGCAAAAGCCTGAAAAGACATCTCAGCTACTATTTTAGATGGTGAATTTGGTCAAAGAAGGCCTCTCTGAGAAGGTGTTATTTGATCTGAAGTTTATTCTAGGCAGAAGGAAAAGCACATGCAAAGGCCTGCAGGAGCAGGAGGGTGCTAGGTGTACTAAGGACAAGCAAGAGAGTCAGTGTGGTTGATTAAAGTGAGCTGGAGCTGGGCATGGTGGTCAAGGCGCATGGAGGCTAAAGTGAGGAGATGGCTTGAGCCCAGGAGGTTGAGGCCACAGTGAGCTATGATTGCACCACTACACTCCAGTCTGGGTAACAGAATGAGATTCTCTCTCTCCATTCTCTCTCTCTCTCTCTCTCTCTACACACACACACACACACACACACACACACACATACATCCATATATATATACATATCCATATACATATACACACATCCATACACACACACACACACACACACACACGCACATATATGAAAAAAAAAGTGAGACCAGGCTCAGTGGCTCACACCTGTAATTTCAGCACTTTGGGAGGCTGAGGCAGGCAGATCACTTGAGTCCAGGAATTCAAGACTAGCCTGGACAACATGGTGAAATGAAGTCACTACAAAAAATACAAAAAAAATTAGCCAAGTGTGGTGGCACACACCTGTAGTCCTAGCTACTTGGGAGGCCAAGATGGGAGGATGGCTTGAGCCTAGGAGGCAGAAGTTGCAGTGAGCTGAGATCATGCCATTGCATTCCAACCTGGGCAACAGAGCGAGACCCTGTCTCAAAAAAGAAAAAAAAAAAAAGAAAAAGTGAGCTGGAGGTGATGGGAGAGAAGATAAGGTAGTAGTCAGGGGACAGATCTTGTAAAATCAAAGGTGAGCTTTCATTTGGATGCTGGAACTTTGGATTTTATTTTGACTCTGATAAGAAATGATGGGCAGAAGAATGACATGATCTGAGTTTTCATTAGGAAGCTGTAGTAATCAGCATCCACAGCGACTCCCCAATAGCCTACTCCCTGGGATTCCCATTCCTGGGGAGTCTCTTCCCACATTGTATCAGGATTAATATATGTGGCCAGTAGAATATAGCAGAAATAATGGTGTACCACTTTCAAGATTAGATTATTAAAGACACAGCAGTCTTGTGCTCACTTGTTCTCTTTCTCTGGGATCATTCCCTGTGGAGAACGCCAGCTAGTCTTGAGCATCCCTATGGAGACACCTACATGACAAGAAACTGAGGCCTCCAGCCAACAGCCATGGGAGGGAGCCATTGTGGAAGTAGATCCTCCAGCCCAGTTGAACCTTCAGATGACTGCAGGCCCAGCTGACATCCTGGGCCTTAACCCTGAGCCAGAACACCCCAGCTAAGCTGCTCCTGTGTTCCTAATCCTCAGAAATTGTGTTGTTTCTTAAAGCTGCCATGCCTGGGGGATGTTTGTTATGTAGCAATGGAGACCAATACAATAACTCAGCCTGCTGCAGAGAGAGCAGATTGTAAGAGGGTAAAAGTAAAAGCAGGAGAACTTGTAATATCTGCATCCTTGCTACTCAAATTGTGGTCCAAGAACCAGTGCTATTATCATCATGAACTGGCATCTGGTTGGAAATGCAGAATCTCAGGCCCCACACAGACCTCCTGAATCAAAATCTGCATCTTTATATGGTTCCCAAGAGAGTCTTTGTTTGAGAAGCAGTGTTATAGGTGACAGCCCAGAAGGGTACCATGGTCTGGGTTTTAATCCTGGCTTGCCAACAATGTGACCTTCAGTAAATTACTTAATTTTCCTAAGCCTCAGTTTCCTTTCTTGTAAAATGGGGATAATAACAGTGCTGCTGTCATAGGGTCATATGTGAGGGCATAAATGAAATGGTGCAGGTAGCATAGTGCTTGGCACATGGTTAAGGGTTCATATGTGTTAGCCCTTTATTGGCTGGGTCTGATCCATTCATTTGGTCCCTAAGAATATATTCCTGATCATTTCCTGGTGATGTTCCTTCAATGTGTATTTTTTTTTTAATTCCCTGTCAAAGAAAATCCTGTTTTGTTTTTTTAGAAAAAACATCCTTGAGCTCATCAAAAAAACTTTTGTCTGTGCCCAGCATGATTCCAGCCATACCCCAGAATGAAGGCGCCTGGTTTCCATGGTCCGTTTCCAGGCCCAGTTCTCAGGGCAATTTTCAGGGCCACCCAGCAGGCCAAAATAGGCCACAGCACTATAAATAGTGAATTTGTGCTGCTCTGGGCCTGACTTCCCTGGCCAGGCCCTCCCCTTCCCCCTACTGCTCCTGTAGTTGTTTAAATATACTCTGGGTTATAGCTGCAAGTGCATTTGCTGTAAGTGCCCAGGAAATGCCTTGCCAACTTGCCAGGCTATCAGCAAAACCCCCTTTTTATTTGCTCAGTCACAGTGTACCCCAAGTATGTGATAAAACTGATAAGCCGCACTGCAGGTTTCACTCGATGGTTCACATAGGGTTCACCGCAGTGAACCAGCTCTAGGGCTCAGGGATTGGAGAAGCCTGAGTGCCACCCTGCCTCTCTCGCCATGTGATCTTGTATTAGTATTTCACTTCTTGGAGCCTCATTTTCCTTATCTGTAAAGTGAGGCTGATAATAATAAGGAATTCTAGTTCCTGTGGTGGTTGTGTGGAGTAAATAAGAAACCTGCATATTAGCAGGACTGGTTATATATTAATTTGTAGGGCCCAGCAAAAAACGAAAATGCAGGGCTCCTTGTTTGAAGTTATTAAGAATTTCTAGGTGGTGTCAGCAGAGCATAAAATAAGTGTGAGGCCCTTGTAAGCGTGAGTTCTGTGTAGCTGCACTGGGAAATGCCCATGAAGCCAGCCCTGCATGTAAGGCTCCCAGTACCCTGCCTGGCATTAACATCAGCCATATCTCCAACTTTCCCAGCCTAGGATCGTTTTCTTTTCTTTCTTTCTTTCTTTTTTCTTTTTTTTGAGATGGAGTTTTCACTCTTGTTATCCAGGCTGGAGTGCAATGGCGTAATCTTGGCTCACTGCAACCTCCCCCTCCTGGGTTTAAGTGATTCTCCTGTCTCAGCCTCCCAGGTAGCCTAGAACAGGTATGCACCACCATGCCCGGCTAATTTTTTGCATCTAGTAGAGACGGGGTTTCACCATGTTGGTCAGGCTGGTCTCAAACTCCTGACCTCAGGTGATCCACCTGCCTTGGCCTCCCAAAGTGCTGGGATTACAGGTGTGAGCCACCACGCCTGGCCACGTTGTTTTCTTTTAAGGGCTCACCAGTTTCCCCCAGGGCAAAGTGTAAAGGTAAATTGCACAGCTGCAATCTAGTCCCTTCTGCTGAGTAACAAACCACCTTAATACTTAGTGACTTAAAACCACAGAAGTTGATTAGTTTTTATGATGTGGGTTAGCTGGTTGGTTCCTCTGCTGCTTTCACCTAGACTCGATCATGTAGCTACGTTCAGCTGGTGACCGGGCTGGGCTGGAATGTCCAAGCTGGCTGCAGGTGGTGCTGGCTGTTGGCTGGGGCATCGCAGTTCTCCTCCATGTGTCTTCTCATGCTTCAGTAAACCACACCAGCTTCCTTAAATTGTAGCAGATACAACCCAGGGGACAAAAACAAAAACTTCAAGCCTTCTGGAAGTTGCACAACAGAGCACCTCAGTTACCTTCTATCTGTCAAAGCCAGTCATGAGCCTCACCTAGATTCAAGAGAGAGGTGACAGACTCCCTCATTCAGTGAGAAGCATGACAAAGCTTTCAAGTAGGTAGGGACCCAGGAAGATGTGATTCACTGGGGCACAGTGCAGCGGTTCTCAAACTTTAGCCTGCATCATAATTATCCAGAGGGCCTGTTAACTCACAGCTGCTGGGCCCCACCCCCAGAAAATCGGAGTCAGTAGGAGTGGGGTGGGGCATGAGAACTTGTGTTTCAAAGAAGTTCTCAGGTGATGCTGATGCTGCCAGTCTAGGGATCACACTTTGAGAGCTGGCAGAGTGTCCACATGTGAGGGTAGTGGCGCTCAACCTTGACTGTACATTAGAAGCACCTGGGCAGCTATAACAATCCTGAAGCCATCAGTTAAATCAGTGGGTTGTTTTTTTTTAAAGCTCCCCAAAGAGATTCCAATGGGCAGCCAGAGCTAAGAACTGCTAGAGTTAGGCCATGTAGGTTTGAGTGCTGGCTACAGTATACACAAGTTTAGGCAAATTATTCTACCTCTCCGTGACTCAGTTTCCTCTTTGAAAATGGGGACGGTAGCTGGGTATGGTGGTTCACACCTATAATCCCAGCACTTTGGGAGGCCAAGGCAGGAGGATCACCTGAGGTCAGGAGTTTGAGATTAGCCTGGCCAACATGGTGAAACTCCATCTCTACTAAAAATACAAAAAACTGAGCACAGTGGCGGGCGCCTATAATCCCAGCTACTTGGGAGGCTGAGGCAGGAGAATCGTTTGAACCCAGAAGGCGGAGGTTGTAGTGAGCTGAGATCACACCACTGCACTCCAGCCTGGGTGACAGAGCAAGACTCCAGCGAAAGAAAGAGAGAGAGAGAGGAGAGAATGGCAATAGTTTGTAATTTGCATGGTTGTTCTGAGGATTAAAAGTTAATATGTATAAAACTCTTAGAACAGTGCTGGCACTATTATGTAGTGAAAGTACTACATAAATGTCAGGTCTGAGTATTAGCGGTAAAGAAGAGATCAAGGCATTGAAGGCATTGTATGTGCTGGGTGCAGTGGCTTATGTCTGTAATCCCAGCACTCTGGGAGGCCAAAGCTGGCGGATTGGCTTGAGTTCAGGAGTTTGAGACCAACCAGCCTGGGGAACATGACGTAACCTGGTCTCTTCAAAAAATACAAAAATCAGTCGGATGTAGTGGTGCATGCCTGTTGTCCCAGCTACTCTGGAGGATTGCCTGAGCCTGGGAGGTTGATGCTACAGTGAGCCCAGATCACGCCACTGCACTGAAGCCTGGGTGACAGAGCAAAACCTTGTCTCAAAACAACAACAACACATTGCATAATGATGTGGTCTCTGGCATAGCAAACTTTGCTGTAATTTAACCCTGTAAATCATTGGAAAGTTCATCTAATACCTTAAATGCTTTTGCAACGTATTCATTTCCTGATTATTTGGGTAAACAAGTATGAAGAACAGTTGGATGAACTTTACCTGAACTATTATCCCTGAGCTGTTGGGGGAAATTCTGTCTTTTCCAAATATGTACTCTGATATAGTCTTATTATTAAAGGGACCTTAACAAAACATAGGTGTGGTTTCCTGGGAGGCCTCTTTAGATCCAGCACTGCAAAGGCAACCCCACCAAAAAGCAGCTGCGCTTCATGAGTCACAGAGATCGTGCCTTGCTGACTACACGTTAATGACCTGAGCAGTCCCTTTTGACTCAGATTTTATGGATTTGGAATAATCAACCTGGCATTCATGTGACCAAGATCTGAAAGTTGTACAGATGTTACGGTAGTAAGTCTTGTAACATTCCGTTCATTCTTAACATTCCTTTTATTACAGCAGGGTTCCCCAAACTTTTCAGATCATTAGAATCACCTAAGGTTCTTCCTAAACATGCTGAAGTCTTGGTGCTACCTCACACATACTCAATCGGTACCTACAGGGAAAGGGTCTGGGATTCTGTTTTGAACAAGTATCTTCAGTGATCTCAGTGTCATCAGGTAAATTCAGGTAACAGCTTTAATTTTTTTTTTCTTTTTTGCGACAGAGTCTCACTCTGTTGTTCAGGCTGGAGTGCAGTGGTGCAGTCTCTGCTCACTGCAGTCTCTGCCTCCCAGCTTCAAGCAATTCTCCTGCCTTAGGCTCCCGAGTAGCTGAGATTACAGGTGCACACCACCACACCCACTAATTTTCATATTTTTAGTAGAGATGGAGTTTCACCATGTTGGCCAGGCTGGTCCAGAACTCCTGACCTCAAGTGATCCGACCACCTGGGCTGCCCAAAGTGCTGGGATTACAGGCATGAGCCACTATACCTGGCCATGGAAACAGCCTTAAATTAATATTTATGTAATACATATAGAGAGATGGAAGAGGCAATAAGGGAAGCTGGGGGCTATAGGTTCTAATGCCCACTCAATAAGAGCAGGTGTTGGTAAACTATAGCCCACAGAGCAAATCTAGCCACTGCCTGTTTTATAAAGTTTTGTTGGAATACAATATGCCTATTTTTAAAACATGTTTCCTGTGGCTGCTTCTGTACTATAATGGCAGGGTTGGCCTTATTATGACAGAGACAATATGGCCCACAAAGCCGAAAATATTTACTATCTGATCTTTTACAAAAAAACAGTTTACTGACCCCTGGATAAGAGACACGATTTCAGACCTGGGCAAACTTGGAACTGGAACTAACAGTTATGAGCTCATAATAAAAAATAAACCAACAAGAAAGGAGGGGAGTCAGTAGGTACAATCAACTGGAAAACCCAAACCCCCAAGAGTGGCAATTTGAGACTATAAATAAGTATAAGATTACAGAGATTTGCTAGAAAAAATACATAAATCTGGCTGAAAGAAAAAGGCAATTCATTGCAAAAAAGGGGGGAAATTCAGATTTGAAAAAACTAAGTGCACACTCCAGAAATGAAAGCAGTTGAATCAATGTACTAAAGCAGTATGTCTCAAACTTCAGTGAGCATCAAAATCACCTGCAGAGTTTGGTAAAACACAGATTCCTGGGCCCCACTCTGTTAAATAGGTCTTGGGTAGAGCCCGTGAATTTGTATTTCTAATAAGCTCTCAGGTGATGCTGATATTTCTGATCCATGGACCATATTTTAGGTATGAGTTAAACAGCAGATAGACACGGCTGGAGAAGTAGTTCATCAACTGGAAGACACATCTGGGAGATAGAATGCAGTAGAGAGATAGGGATAGGAAATGTGGAAAAGCAGTTAAGAGATAAGGACAGAATAAGAAGGTCCAACCTAAGACTACTAGGAATTCCAGAGAGGAACAATAGAATGAATGGGGGAGAAGCAATATTCATAGAGACGTTGAGTGACAATATTCCAAAGTTGAAGAAACATGAATCCTGAACTAGATAAATAAGGACGAAACAATACCAAAATGCTTCATAGTGAAACTATGCAAAGAAGAAGCCTGCAAGCTATCTTAAAGGAAATATTACCTACAAAGGAAACCAGTGAGACTGATTACAGACTTCCAATCAGCAGCAGTATATGCCAGAGACAGGGAAGTGTAAGATCTTCTAATCTAGACAAAATAATATTCAACCTAGAATTATGTGCCCATAAATTATCATTCAAGAGCAAGGACTATAAACAAAGACATTTAAAAACACATCTCTCACTGAAAGAACTACTAAATGATATACTTCAGCTAGAAGGAAACTGAACCCACAAGGAAGGAGTGGAATGCAAGAAATAATGGTGAATGAAGCAGCTGATCTAAATAGTTACTAACCAATGGGAAATAGGGGAAACTAAAATACTAGGTAACAATAATATAAAAATGGAGAATTGGAAGATTGGAGTTAAGCATTTTAAAGTCCTTGTATTGTTTGGGAAGAGGCTGGATGCCTTTTTTTAAAGTCATTTATTACATTATAACAACATATTAAAGAAAACAAATAGGGCTGGGAACGGTGGCTCATGTCTGTAATCCCAGCACATTGGGAGGCTGAGGCGGGCGGATCACCTGAGGTCAGGAGTTCGAGATCAGCCTGGCCAATGTGGTGAAACCCCGTCTCTACTGAAAATACAAAAAAGTTAGCCGGGCGTGGTGGTGGTTGCCTATAATCCCAGCTACTCTGGAGGCTGACATAGGAGAATCGCTTAAACCCGAGAGGTGTAGGTTGCAGTGAGCTGAGATTGCGCCACTGCACTCCAGCCAGGGTGATGAGAAACTCCGTCTCAAAAACAAAAAACAAATAGAGTGTGAACTAACAAATCAGTAGAAGGAAACAAGTAGAATGCAGAAAATTCAATGCAACAGAAAGCAGGATAGAAAAAGACAAAAGCATGACAAACCAAAGAGACATAAATACAAACATATCACTAATCTCAGTAAGTGTAAACAGAATCGTCTTCTCTGATTTTCAGATTGAATTGAAAAAGAAATCTGCCTCTGTGCTGGATGTATAGGCACACAAAATGACACAGATGGTTGAAAATAATGAGATGGGGAAAGACTGACAACATATTAATCAAAATATCAATTTGATTGATAACCGAAAGAAAAGTGATATAGCAATATTAAGATCAGATAAATAGACTTTAAGGCAGAAAATATCAGGAATAAAGGGTGTCCCCCGTTTATTTTTTTCAGACAGGGTCTTCCTCTGCTGCCCAGGCCTGAGTGCTGTGGTATGATCACGCTGACTGCACCCTCAACCTTCTGGGCTCAGGGAATCCTCCCACCTCAGCCTCCTGAGTAGCTGAAACTACAGGCATGCAATACCACGCTTGGCTAAAATTTAGTTTTTTTGTAGAGCCAAAGTCTCTCTAAAATGCCCAGGCTGGTCTTGAACTCCTGGGCTCAAGTGATCCAGCTACCTTGGCCTCCCAAACTGCTGGGATCCTAGGCATGAGCCACTATGCCTGGCCTAAAGAAGGTCCTTAATGATAAAGGAATAATTGTCATTTTCTATATTTTCCATTTGATTATATATTTTAATGTCATTCACCAGCCACCCAATTGAATCTACCAATCACTAATACGACACAACAGACTGAAAAATGCTGCTCTAGAAGGTACTTCTAAACCTCCCTGAAAGCTCCAAGTAACTCTAAGAGGACTACTGTCATACCACAGTAGAGTATCTGTAACACTTTCACAATACCAGGAAATAGGTGATCTAGCTACAGCTTTTACAAATTAGATCCTTAAAGGCCAGGCGCAGTGGCTTATGCTGATAATCCCAGCAGTTTGGGAGGTGGAGGTGAGATGATTGCTTGAGCCCAGGAGTTCAAGACCAGCATAGGCAGCATAGTGAGACCTCATCTCTACAATTAAAAACAACAAAGCGACAAAGCTAGGCACGGAGGTTTGTGCCTGTAGGCCCAGCTACTTGGGATGTGGGAGGATCCCTTGAGCCCAAGAGTTCCAGGCTGCAGTGAGCAGCGATTGCGCCACTGCATTCCAGCCTGGGCAACTGAGTGAGACCCTGTCTCAAAAACCAAAAACAAACATTAGATCTTCAAGACAATAAAGAACACTAATAATCACCAGAATGAAAAACTAGCTTTTGTTTTGTTTTGCCAAAGATCTAAGAAGAAATCACAAAGCTTCCTTATAAAGAGAAAGTTGAGGCCGTGCACGGTGGTTCACACCTGTAATCCCAGCTCTTTGGGAGACCGAGGCAGGCAGATCACGAGGGCAGGAGATCGAGACCATCCTGGCCAACATGGTGAAACCTCATCTCTACTAAAATACAAAAAATTAGCCGGGCGTAGTGGTGGGCACCTGTAGTCCCAGCTGGTCGGGAGGCTGAGGCAGGGGAATCACTTGAACTCGGGAGGTGGATGTTGCAGTGAGCCAAGATCACACCACTGCCCTCCAGCCTGAGCAACAAGAGCGAAAATTTGTCTCAAAAAAAGAAAAAAAAGTTGAATTTATGAGAGTTACGAACTCTGAATATTTTATTAATATAAGGTCATTGAAAAAGATTTTGAAAACATGTATTTCCTTTATGTTAAAGACTGCTTTTCTTGAGTATAAAATCCTTCAGTATAATCATTAGTATGTCACGTCATTAGCAAGACATAGTAATACCTTCTATGAGGCATCTCACACCAAGTCGGTGGCTCACTCTTGTGAGCATGACTGAAGACGCCTGACCATTATGTTATATCCCCAGCTTCTTTCAGCAACTGTAATATATGAACTGCCTTTCTCCAGAGCAATGAGAAAAACCCCTGGGAATCATCCTCAGTCATCCAGGCTGTTGCTAGGTTTTTGTCTGTTTTGCCAAGAATCAGGGAAAACAACTGAGGAATTTAGAAGTCTAGATCCACAATGGGTAATTTCAGAGTCCCAGGCAACAGTCTCCCTCCTTCCTCTTCTCTGCCTGCAACCACCACCTCACAGCAACACTTCTTTCTATTTTTTTGAGACAGAGTCTCACTCTGTCACCCAGGCTGGAGTACAGTGGCACAATCTTGGCTCACTGCAACCTCTACCTCCTGGGTTCAAGTGATTCTCCCACCTCAGCCTCTGAAGTAGCTGGGATTACAGGCACGTGCGACCACACCCGGCTAATTTTTGTATTTTTAGTAGAGATGGGGTTTTGCCATGTTGGCCGGACTGGTTTCAAACTCCTGACCTCAGGTGATCCACCCGCCTCAGCCTCCCAAAGTTCTGAGATTACAGGCGTGAGCCATCATGCCTGGCCAACACTTCTTTCTGCTGGCTGGCTAATGCCTAAAATTATGAAATCATTTATATATTCAACACGTTGTAAATCCTTGGGAAGAGCCTTGCTTTCAGTTTTCTGAATCACTGGGTCCTCAGCCACTTGGCTCCATGCGTTAATAGCAATTGTAAGATTCAACATCAGAGCTGAATCCAATTATTCTCACTACTTTAGCAATTGATTTAAGAAATTGCTAACAGAATGAGAGCTTGCTATGTGTCAGACACTGGTTTAGCACTTTGCATGTATTATCTCAGCCTATTTTCACACCAACCCAATGAAGAAAATATTTTTATTATCCCTATTTTACAGATGAGAAGATTGAGGCTTGTGGAGTATAAGGAAATTGCCCAAGGCTCCTTAGCTTGCAATTTGTGGAACTGAGATTCAGCCTCGAGCTGTTGGATTCAGGGTTGGCTTTTAAAACCAATATGATACCCTGTATTGGCTTCCAGCCTGGGCAACAGAGAGAGACCCTGTCTCAAAAACCAAAAAACAAATATTAGCTCCTCAAGACAATAAGGAACACTAATAATAATCACCAGAATGAAAAACTAGCTTTTGTTTTGTTTTGTTTTGCCAAAGGTCTAGGAAGAAATCTTAAAGCTTCCTTATAAACAGAAAGTTGAGTAATCTATAATTAGGAGAATCTGATGGTGTCATGGGCATTAAAAAAAAAACTGACATAAATAATGTATACTCTATGTTCCCATCTTGGAGGAGCAAGTGGACTCCACACAGTAATTTTTAAAAATAAAAGTAGCAAGCTCTTAGTAAGGGAGGGTCTGTTTAGCAATGAAATTTTTTATGTGTTAAGCATTACACTGCACTCCATGGTATTTGCTGATTGGCACAACCACTGCCATTGAAATTGATTCTCTACTCATGATGATAATGACTGGGATTAGCCCAGTTCAATGGGTGCGTGCTTTCCCCAGGGCTCACAAAAGCCTTCTCTAGAGATCCAGGCTTCCCTGGTAATGAACTAACAAGGCTGCTGTATTCTCTATTGGTAAATAGCAGTCCTCACTTCAAAATGAAAGAAATTAAGGAAAAGATGAAAGGGTCTCTGGCCGGACAGAGCAAAATCATGCTAAACTGGTGAGCAGAACCCTACAAAAAACTGCAAGCTTCCAGAATGATGGAGAAATGGGTGTTTCTATTTTTTTTATTGAGTATTTAGACAATGAAGAGTCAAATGATTATAAGAAAATTCATTGATTATTTATAAGTCAAAGGACTTTTATTTGCCCCTCAGAAGCCTGTTAACTTAAAAATTTAAACACTTCTTGTATTCGTAAAACAATCCATGCTCATTGTAAACATCTCAAACAATCCAGTCCAGAAAAAAATGGAGTAAAAAGTGACAGTCCCTCAATGACGAACCTGCCTTGTATATCCTTCCAAACATGAAGAGTAAACCAATTGTAAAGAAAGAATTTGACTATGATAAAACATAGTCAAGTTGCTGATTATAACTAGACCTTCCTTTAATGATTCAGAAGATCTGTTGGGTTTATTCTCATTAAGGCTATCAGTTGTCGCAGTCCAGAAGTATGGAGATTCTTGTGTGCTTAGATCCCAATAAACATGAGCTTATGGGAAAGTTGTGGATAATCCCTTATTTGCCCCCTCCCTGACCCTTCGCCTCTAGGAGGGTTTGGGTTTGCTGAGATCACAGCTAGCAAAATATGATAACCCATCCTACCTGGAACAGAAATGTTTAAGATGCCTGATCCTTATGAACATAAGACTTTAAGAAATTAGTTTTATTTACCACTCCTATACCTTATTTTGAAAGTCCATACATTTTAACTTGAAAAAAAAAAACATGCATGTGGGAAGAGAATTAAGAGGCTAGAAATAAACGCATACCTCTGTGGTCCACTGATTTTTGATAAGGGTTCCAAGACCATTCAGTGGGAGAAAGAATAGTCTTTTCAACAAATGGCTCTGGGACAACTTGATGTCCACATGCCAAAGATGAAATTGGATCCTTACCCCACACTATATATTTAAAAATTAACTCAAAATGGATCAAAGAGCTATATGATCCAACTCTTAGAAGAAACACAGGGATAAGTGTTTATGATCTTAGATTTGGCAGGAGTTTCTTAGCTATGACACCAAAGGCACAAATAACAAAAGAAAAAATAGATAAATTCAGACCAGATGCAGTGGCTCATGTCTGTAGTGATCCCAGCACTTTGGGAGGTCGAGGTGGGTAGATCACTTGAGGTCAGGAGTTCTAGATCAGCCTTGCCAACATGGCAAAACTCCATCTCTACTAAAAACAAGAAAATTAGCTGTGGTGGTGGTGCATGCCTGTAATCCCAGCTACTCAGGAGGCTGAGGCACGAGAATCACTTGAACCTGGGAGGTAGGGGTTGCAGTGAGCCAAAACTGCACCACTGTACTCTAGCCTGGGCACCAGAGGGAAACTCTGTCTCAAGAAAAAAAAGATACATTTGATTTTATCAAAATTTAAAACCTTTTGCATCAAAGGACACTATCAAGAGAGTGAAAAGACAACTTACAGAATGGGAGAGAAATACCTGTAAATCATATATTTGAGAAGGGTATAGTGTCCAGAACATATAATAAACTCTTACAACTCAACAACAAAATGACAAGCAACCAACTTTTTAAAAGGACAAAGGAAAGTGGAGGGAGAAAAAAGTAAACAAAGAAAAGGGCAAAAGCCTTGAATAGACATTTCTCCAAGAAGATATACGAATGGCTGACAAGCACGTGAAAAGATGCTCAATGTCATTACACATTAGAGAAGTGCAAATTAAACCACAATGAGATGCCACTTCGTATCTACTGGGATGGCTATAGTAAAAAGCAGAGCCAGGCACAGTGGGACACACCTGAAGTCCCAGCTACTCAGAAGGATGAGGTGGGAGGATCACTTGAGCCGGGGAGTTTGAGATTAGCCTGGGCAAAAAAGCAAGACCCTATCTCAAAAAAAAATGAAATGAAATTTAAATTTTAAATTTTAAAAATTGAACGTAACAAGTGCTGGAAGAATGTGGTACAATTAGAACCCTCTCATTCATTGCTGGTGAGATTATAAGATGATTCAGCCACTGTGAAAAGCAGTTTGTTTTCTCAATAAATTGAATGTAAAATCATCCATGTGACCCAGCAATTCTACTTCTAGGTCTACAAGCCCCCTTTCAAATTGAAAATAGGTGTTTAAGCAAAAACTCGCCAGCACTTTGGGAGATTGAGGTGGGTGGATCACCTGAGGTCAGAAGTTCTAGACCAGTCTGGCCAACATGGCAAAACCCCGTCTCCGCTAAAAATAAGAAAACTAGCCTGGCATGGTGGCATGTGCTTGTAATCTCAGCTACTCAGGAGGCTGAGGTGTCGGAATCACTTGAAAGTGGAGGTTGCAGTGATCCGAGATCGTGCCACTGCACTCCAGCCTAGGTGGCAGAGCAAGACTCCATCTCAAAAAATAAATAAATAAAAAATAAACAAAAACTCATACACAAATGTTCATAGCAGCTCTGTTCCCAATAGCCAAAAGGTAGAAACAACTCAAATGTTCCGTTAGGTGCCAGGCTCAGTGGCTCACACCTGTAATCCCAATACTTTGGGAGGCTGAGGCAGGAGGATTGCTTGAGCCCAGGAGTTTGAGACCAGCTTAGGTAATATAGTAAGACCTTATCTCTGCAAAAACAAAAAGTTAAAAAATTAGCAGGGCATGATGGCACACCTGTAGTCTCAGCTGAGATAGGAGGATTGCTTGACCCTGGGAGGTGGAGATTGCAGTGAGCCGAGATCGTGCACCACTGCATTGGAATCTGGGTGACAAAATGAGACCCTGTCTCAATAAAAAAAAAAAAAAGCAAAACAAATGTTCCATTAAGTGATGAATGGATAAAATTAAATGTGGTATACCTATACAATAGATATTATTCAGGAATGAAGTACTGATTCATGCTGCAATGTGGATAAACCTTAAAACAAGATATGCTGACTGGAAGAATCCAGACACAAAAGAACACATGATTGTATGATTCCATTTGTATGAAATATCCAGAATAGGCAAATCCAGAGAGACTGTGGATCTAAAGATGCAGAGAGGCTATGGAGACTACAGCAGGTCTGTGGTTGGCTGGGGCAAGGAGAGGGGAGAATGGGAATTGATTGCTTAAAGAGTGTGGGATTTCCTTTTGGCCTGATGAAAATGTTGCAATGAGAGAATAGTGATGGTCACATAAGCTTGTAAGTGTACTTAATGCTACTGAAGCGTATACTTTAAAAGGATTAAAATGGTACAGTTTATGTTATGTGTTTTTGACCAAATTAAAAAAAATCACTAGAGTTACTTGTGAATCTGATACAAGTTCAGTGGAAGGAAAGGACAACAAGGCTCTTCAATGTAAAATTATTACGAGAATTGGAAGAGGTGGCCCCTCTATCAATAGGGGAGAGATGAGAGGGAAAGGTAGTTCTGGGACTGGGAGGTAGCTGATGGTGAAATCTGGCTCAATCTCACCCTTTAGGGGACTGTGTTTGTGTCCTGAGATGGTAGATGTGTGGGTGACTTGAGCAAGTTGAAACTTGGGAGACCAGGCTTGGGCTCCTTCAAAGGATGGCAGTGACCACAATAGGAAGCCCAGGGACCAAGGAGGGAAGTCACAAGATCCAGTGGTGATCTGAAAAAGCAAGAGATTGTGCTCTGGCTTGGTGGCATCTCCATGGTCAGCAGAGTTGGGGAGTAGCCGACCCCTTTAGACAAGCCCAGCTCTCTGGTCTGTCCTCACCCTGCGCTCCCTTTTCCTGCTTCTCTTAAATGCTGGATCCTGCAGGCCTGGCACATTTCTATTTCTGCCTCAGTTTGCCCTGCATCCTTCCCAGCAGGAGAGACACTAGTTCCTATCAGACCAGCAGGTCTGAGTTGTGGCTTTCAGAAGAGAAGAGGAGCAAGGAGGCCACCCTTCTGGGCACCTGGGGTCTGGAGAGACAGGAGGGGACCACAGCTTAAAGAAGGAAGCACTGATCTGGGCATGTGGAGTGTGACTGACCCAGTTCTGCATGCTCATCACAGTACAGGCAGCTGTTCCTTCAGAATAGACAGCTACTGCCTCATTTTAAATGAATGGAGCTGGCCGGACGCAGTGGCTCACACCTGTAATCCCAGCACTTTGGGAGGCCGAGGCAGGCAGACCACCTGAGGTCAGGAGTTCGAGACCAGCCTGGCCAACATGGCAAAACCCTGTCTCTACTAAAACTACAAAAACTAGCCAGGTGTGGTGGTGCATGCCTTTAATCTCAGCTACTCGTGAGGCTGAGGCAGCAGAATTGCTTGAACCCAGGAGGTGGAAGTTGCAGTGAGCTGAGATTGCACCATTGTATCCTGGCCTAGGCAACAAGAGTGAAACTCCGTCTCAAAAAAAAAAAAACAAAAAACTGTAAAATATTTGGTTAGGCACAGTGGCTCTCACTTGTATCCCAGCACTTTTGGATGCCAAGGCTTGAGCCCAGGAGTTTGAGACCAGCCTGGGCAACATGGCAAGACTCTATCTCTATGAAATAAAGAAAATAAAAAAATGAAATAAAATTTGTAAGATACTTCAAACCATGCCTGCGAGATAAATGCCCAATAAATATGAGCTATAATAAACATAAAAATAATCAATGTTACAATGACTATTATTCATCTCTTTAATCTCAATGTCTAGCACAAAAGTTGGTATGAAGTAAGCAGTCGTGTTAAATGGAACTGTGGTTAATGAATTAACTGTGGTGAACCTAGAGCTGTGCTCGTCTATGTAGTAGCCACCAGCTACGTGTGTCTATTGAGCACGTGGAATGAAATATACTGTAAGTGCAAAACACACTGTGTTGAAGACTTAGCATGTAAAACAGAAAGATAATTCATAAATATTTATTTATTTATTTATTTATTTTTTTTTTGAGACAGGGTCTCACTCTGTCACCCCGGCTAGAGGGCAGTGGCACAATCTTGGCTTACTGCAGCCTCAACCTCCCAGGCTCAAGCAATCCTCCCATCTCAGCCTCCTGATTAGCTGGGACTACAGGCATGCACCACCACACCCAGCTAATTTTGTTTATTTTTTATAGAGATGAAGTCTCACTATGTTGCCAGGCTGGGCCTGAGCAATCCTCCTGTCTTGGCCTCCAGCACAGACCTATTCATTCTTAACCTACTGTTACTATAGCAAATCTTCCCACAACCTCATTTATGCTCAAATATGACGTGAGCTCTAGGAGTGTCAATAATTCATTTAGAACAATGATTCATTGAGAATCAAAAGTACATCCAATTGGTTTGTAAAGGATTTTCCATGCAGGGTTAATAAGCTAGTGTACAGATGTATGTCAAAAAGGGACTAAGGTTTTCCTGTGATTTTCCAGGTTCGCTGTGATCCTGAGATTCAAGAACTGCGTAAGTGGCAGAAGAAACTTCGTGAGGACAAGTACATTCACCAGCAAGTCAAAATTTTCTGGGCCAAGCAAGAACAAAAAGGTAAGTTGCTGGATTCACAGTCCTTAGTTTATTCAAGAAAAGCCTGATTCTTATTCCAGGCTCAAGAAGGAGACCCTCTGAGCTTTTGTAAGGTCCTTGACCGCATGGAACTCAACTTATGGAAGGGGGAAGTGGCTGCATATTAAAATTCTGCTCTGGAATGACAGGTGATGTGATATAATTTACAGGGTCATTTCTCTCCCACGGGGCAAATTCAGTGTCTCGCTGTGTCTGCAGGTTTTTATTTTTGAAGCTACAAGACATCAAGAATAACCCATTATTTTGGAAACACACTGTCTATCAGTATGATGGATAGTTATTCTTCTAAGTTGTTGATTGTGTGTCTGAACTTTTGTCTTCTCCCCTTTTGCAATGGCTGATTTTATGTGTCAACTTGACTGGGCCGCGAGATGACCGGATTAAACATTATTTCTAAGTCTGTCTGTCAAGGTGTTTGCAGAGGTATTAGCATTTGAATTGATGGACCGAATAAAGCAGATGGACCTCCCCAGTAGGCTTCTTCCAATCGATTGAGGGCCTGAATAGAACAAAAAGGTAGAGGAATGTTGCATTACCTCTGCCTGGCCATGTGAGCTGGGCCTATCTCTTCCTGCCCTTGGTACTCCTGGCTTGCAGGCCTTCAGACCCAGACTAGAATCTACATTATTTGTTCTCTGGACTTCCTGGGTCTCTAGCTTGCAAATGGCAGAAAGTGGGACTTCTCAGTCTCCATAATTTCATGAGCCAATATCTTTTTTTTTTTTTTTTTTTTTGAGACAGAGTCTCATTCTGTCTTGGAGTGCAGTAGCACGATCTTGATTCACTGCAACCTCCTCCTTCTGGGTTCAAGTGATTCTCCTGCCTTGGCCTCCTGAATAGCTGGGATTACAGGCATGCACCACCACACCCGGCTAATTTTTGTATTTTTAGTAGAGACAGGGTTTCACCATGTTGGCCAGGCTCCACTCGAACTCCTGACCGCAAGTGATCTGCCCACCTAGGCCTCCCAAAGTGCTGGGATTTACAGGCATGAGCCACCGCACCTAGCTGATACGTTTTCAAGTGAAGAAAATTAAATTGCAGAACTATAAGTTTTTATTCATATAAAAACATATACATGGCCTGTAATCCTAGGACTTTGGGAGGCTGAGGCAGGCGGATCACCTGAAGTCAGCAGTTTGAGACCAGCTTGGCCTATATGGTGAAACCCCATCTCTACTAAAAATACAAAAATTAGCCAGGAGTGGTGGTGGGCACCTGTAATCCCAGCTATTTGGGTGGCTGAAGCAAGAGGATCACTTGAACCCAGAAGGCGGAGGTTGCAGTGAACTGAGATTATGCTACTGCACTCCAGCCTGGGCAACAGAGCCAGACTCTGTCTCAAAAAGTAAAAAAATAAAAACAACAGATTTTATATATATGCATGGAAACACAGAGATACTAAACAGTCTGGAAGAAAATTATTGGTAGCTACCTTTGAGAATTTGAACTACAGGGGTGGAAGCATATGTTGGAATCTTTTAGACAAGCACTTAGTACTTTACGATTATGAGAAACTACAGAAATGAGTTTCTGTATCCCTCAGCAGGCCAGAGGCCATCATGCCTTGGGTCCTCTAACCTCCCCATCCTACCCTGTCTTCATCCTCTCTCAGTGGGCTGCAGCCCCTCCATTCTCCAATGTGCCAATGCCTTCTTCACCTTGGGACTCTGTACTTTCTATTCCCTTTTTTTTTTTTTCTAAGGCAGTGTCTCGCTCTGTTGCCCAGGCTGGAGAGCAGTGGTGCAATCTTGGCTCACTGCATCCTCCACCTCCCGGATTCAAGTGATTCTCATGCTTCAGCTCCCCGAATAGCTAGGATTACAAATGCCCACCATCACATCTGGCTAATTTTTATATTTTTAGTAGAGGTGGGGTTTCACCATGTTGGCCAGGCTGGTCTCTAACTCTTGACATCAAGTGACCCACCCACCTGGGCCTCCCAGAGTGCTGGGATGACAGGTGTGAGCCACCATGCCCGGCCTCCTTTTCTGATAAACTATCCTTCCCCAGTTCCTCTGTGGCCACTCATTCTCATGCTTCAAGCCAAGGGCATTACCTCTTCAGAAAGGCCTTCCCTAGCTACCCCATTGAAAAGGATCAGGAAGCTTTTTATTGGGAAATCTCAAGATGGTAGGATTAAACAAGAGGTTTGTTTTCTCTCCGGAAATTGACTTTAACTTTGCTTTCTCCAATCTCTCTTTCCAGTCCTGCAATGGCACACTGGGTGATCCCATGCCTTTTCAGTATGTTCTCATCTCATAAAGTCTAGTCTAGTTTAAAATCTCAACCTTAGATCCAGTTAGTCCTTAACCACTGCCCTCTGCTGTGCATCAACTGGGGTTGGATGTGGGGCAGAGAACTGTCTGGTGTCTCATGCTTCCACCCCTTCCTCTTCTGGGTCTCTTTCTCCTCCAGTGGGTTTGGATGGGCAGGAGGGAGCTATGAAGTGGCATCCATCCTTTTACGTTCTGTTGTGATGATCTCTTGGCTCTCACTGCTTCTCTAGCTAAGCTGCTTGACTGTCTATGGTCTGTGGGCAGGTCTCCCCTTGTTGGCTCTCTCACTTAGTATATTTCAGAAATTTTTCATCAGGGGACAGCAGGTTGCAGAACCTGTCCCCTCACCCCTGGTGGAGGGGATCTGACTCTGACTCTGCCTTTTACACAACCACCCCAGACCTCACCTTTGCTAGTTCCCTCCAAGCCTTTTGCTCTTGGGGTCTCCTTACCCAGTGGCCAACCTTCTTGGACGAGGCATTGGGAAGATAGTTCAGGTTACCTCCTAGGGTCCACTTGACCTACAGAAAGCCAGTGGTGGGCACACGTGGACTTCTGCACTGCCCTCCTGTCTCTCTGCCCTGCTGTGTCTCTTTAGTTCACACCAGCCTGCTCAAACAGGCACAGGAGTATGATCTGTAAATCTGTTCTCAAAGCAGATGTCCAAACAGGTAATGAGACATCAGCCTTCCTTTCTTGAAGGCACCCCTAGTCTTTTCAGGTTGTTCTTTTCTCTCTTCCATCCTTTGCCTTAGGGCTTGGGTTGAGGAAGCACCTACTCTCGTCTAAGAGAGGAGAGAGTAGCATAGCCCTCTCCTCTAGGCCAGTACTTCTCAATTTCTGGGGACTGTGACCAGGTAAGAAATAGCTTTATATCAACATCTAGTTCATGAAAATATGTAGATGTTCTCATATATATATAACTAAAAGTTTTAAGAAAAAGGAACTATCATTATATGTAATGCCCTCTGATATTTCGTATCAGACCACCGTGCCTGGTCTGTTGTTGGAAATGCTGTATATGACATGATAGACTGATTTCATGGCCCACTCACATGACTTTATTCATGGTTTGGAACACGCTATATTGGACCACTGCTTCCTAGTTCCTACAATTTATTCTTTCCCTTTCCTTCCCATAGTCGTCTATTCTAGGTAGGTGATGGCTACTGAGCCCCTTCTTCATACACCACCAGTTCTTACTATTGGCTGCACATTGGAATCACCTGGGTAGATTTTTAAAAATACCAGTGCTATTAACTGAAAAGCAAAGGTGTAATGGGCATGACTAGTGCCCAGATCTTGGGTTCTAAATCTTTTTTTCTGGAATTCTTTTTTAATTTTTAATTTTTGTGGGTACATAGTAGGTGTATATATTTATGGGGTATATGGGCTATCTTGATACAGGCATACGATAAGTAATAATCGTATCATAGAGAATGGGGTTTTCATCCCCTCAAGCATTTATTCTTTGTGTTACAAACAAATTATACTCTTTCAGTTATTTTTAAATGTAGAATTAAATTATTATTGATTATAGTCACCCTGTTGTGTCAACTCTTACTCATTCTTTCCATTTTTTTGTACCCATAACCATATCCCTTTCTTCCCCAGCCCCACCATCAGTACCTTTCCCAGCCTTTGATAACCATCATTTGACTCTATCTCCATGAGTTCAATTGTTTTAATTTTTAGCACCCACAAATAAGTGAGAACATGAGAAGTTTGTCTTTCTGTGCCTGGCTGATTTCACTTAACACAATGACCTCTAGTTCCATCCACGTTGTTGCAAATGACAGGACCTCATTCTTTTTTATGGCTGAATAGTACTCCATTGTGTATATGTATCACATTTTCTTTATCCATTCATCTGTTAGTGGACATTTGGGTTGCTTCCAAATCTTGGCTATTGTGAATAGTTCTGCAACAAACATGGGAGTACAGATATCTCTTTGATATATTGATTTCTTTTCTTTTGGGTACATACCAAGTGGCGGGATTGCTGGATCCTATGGTAGCTCTATTTTTAGTTTTTTGAGGAACCTCCAAACTCTTCTCCATAGTGGTTGTACTAATTTACATTATGACAAATTTTAGTTTCTGATTCAAAACAGAATGAGGGTTCATTCCAGAAACAGCTGATTCCAGGACTGGGGCAAGGAAAGTATAAGATGAGCCTAGAGCTAGAGAAGGATTAAACAAAGATGGGGACATGGGACAGGCTCCAGCTCAAATAGTGTCACTGGATAAATCTGGGACAATATAAGCATCAAAATAAGAGTGAAAGTAATGAATTATTTGGGAGGCTGAGGTGGGTATCCACCTGAGGTCAGGAGTTCAAGACCAGCTTGGCCAACATGGTGAAACCCCATCTCTACTAAAAATGCAAAAAATTAGCTGGGCGTGGTGGCAGGTGCCTGTAATCCCAGCTACTCAGGAGGCTAAGGCATGAGAACTGCTTGAACCCAGGAGGTGGAGGTTGCAGTGAGCCAAGCTTGCACCATTGCACTCCAGCCTGGGCAACAAGAGCAAAACTCCATCTCTCTCTCTCTTTTTCACACACACACACACACACACACACACACACACACACAAAATAAAGTAATCAATTATAACTCATTGACTACAATAAAAATCCAGATGTCCATATGGATACAAAATAAAGGAGAAAAAAGAAATGCTTGAGGAAGAAGAAGAATAATTCCTTATGTTAGAATGTCAAGAATACATTTAAAAGGCATAATGAAACTTACAAATCACCATTTTATAGCCATATTAGTTAACAGTGGACTCAGGTAAGAATTATCAGGAGATGTTAAAACCATTGATTTCATTGATAATACCCATGATGTTTAGAGTCTCAAAATATCTCTCCATAAATTAGTTATTAACCAGAAAGGGCAAGATAGTTACCTTGCCTTAGAAAAACATAGGAGTCCCACCTTAACCAAGTGTTCAAAATTAGGATCACCAATAATGGGACACATTGACATCATAGTGCCCTCCCGATATGATGTACTGAGAAGGACACAATATCACTTATATTTATGTACTATGCCTGCCAAAAATGCCTAACTTGAATCTAATCATGAAGAAACCCAAGGCAAACCCAAACTGAAGGAACGTTATGAAATAACTGATTTAGAGTCTTCAAAAATGTCCATGTCAAGAAAGACACATTAAAGGAGACCAAAGGGACACGACAGCTAAATACAAGCTGTGGCCCTAGATAGGATCATGGGTGGGAGGAAAATTCTATGAAAGACATTATTGAGACAATGAGCATACTTTGAATATGGACTTTATATTATATAGTAGTATGTAACACTATTAAATGTCCTGACTGTGATCAATATCTTCAGACTAGAGAAGAAATCTTCTCTCTTCTTTTTTATTTTTTATTTTGAGACAGTCTCACTCTGTTGCCCAGGCTGGAGTGCAGTGGCTTGATCTTGGCTCACTGCAACTTCCAACTCCCGGGTTCAAGTGATTCTCATGCTTCAGCCTCCCAAGTAGCTGGGATTATAGTTGTGTGCCACCATGCCCAGCTAATTTTTGTATTTTTTGAAGAGATGGTGTTTCACCATGTTGGTCAGGCTGGTCTTGAACTCCTGACCTCAAGTGATTCTCCCTCCTCAGCCTCCCAAAGTGCTAGAATTATAGGCATCAGCCTCTGCGCCTACTGCTCAGCCAGGATGGAGAACCTGAGGAGATGTGAGATGCCCAGTTGTTTTGTGCTTTCTTTAAAATGTGGAGTCTGCTAGGCCTGTGCTGTCAGCCCTGGGCAACAAGTCCTGATCATGCTTGACTGTACAGCTGCTATTAGGTTGGTGCAAAAGTAATTGCGGTTTTTGCCATTAAAAGTAATGACATTAAATGCAATTACTTTTGCACCAACCTAAATTTATTTACTGGACAATTGTCTTCCCCACTAGAGTGTAACCTACATGAAATAGTAGGACACATTGACATCATGGTACCTCTTGATGTGATGTGTCTGCCTGGCTTATCTCCTAGTACAGCACCTGGCACAAAGTGAGCACCAGATAAATATCGGTTGAATGAATTAATGAATGAATGGAGCTGTGAGGTTTAAATGAGTCAATAAACAGAAAGTTCCTGGTGCAGAGTAGGAGCACATCAAATTGGCGGTCTAAGCTGCCCTTATAAAGAAGCAGCTTGAGCTGTTACTGTTTGGCTGGCTCACCACAGGCCTCTGTTCCATGCACAACTGCAGTTTCATTTGGCTTCAAAACTGGAAGGCAATCAGGGCTGTAATCCGTTTAAAGGTCTAGGAAAGTGCAGCATGTCTGTTTCTTTCTGTTGGTCTGTATTCTTTGGAGTTGCTTTGCAGTTGGTTGATTGACTGAGTGGGCTCACTCTGGAGCAGGGAAAATAGATTGGGGTTCATGCCATTATCCAGTCCGCAGCAGAGGGGCTGGAGGGGCTGGTGGAAGCAATTCCACTTCCACCATCTGCTGCTGGCTTCCCTTGCCACCTTCCAGGGGCTCCGGAAGGAGCGAGCAGTGTTTTCCAAACAAGAAACACCTCTTCAGTAAATACCCCAGTGGGAATCCATGGATAGGTTCCCATTTATGCCAAGACGGTGAAATAGCCTTTGGGCAAACAAGCCAATTCTAAAAACTGTCCCCAGGTCTGTGATTATAAAGAAAAAAGTCAGGACAGCAGAAGGGACAGGCAAAGGACCGGGTTTTGGGGTTGGCCAGACCTGCCCTTGGAATCGTAAGTACCACTCTATCTATGTGACACTGAGCTAGTGAACTTCATGAAGCCTCAGTCTTCCCATGTGCAAAATGGGACTAGTAAAAATAATGTCTGTCTCGTACAGTTGTTGTTACAAGATTACAAGAGATGATGATCTTTAGAACAAGTCCTGGCACATAGTTCCCATAAACATTAGTTATTGTCATGATAGTATTATTAAAATATTTGTGTTGATTTCTTCCAATAGTCTCCAAGTTCCATGGGCTTTCACACTGGGACCGTGTTTGTCTTATCCATCGTGAGCCTGGCACAGAGCAGGTGGCCTGTACATATTTAGGGGGTGAAGCTCTGGGTTTCATTTTGCATATGAAGAAACGGAGTTCCAGCAAGTTTGAGTGACTTGCTCAAGGTCACACAGCAGAGAAGAGCCTAGGGTTGGGGCCAGGACTTCCCTTTCTCTGCCCAGTGTTCTGACACTTCCTGGAGGACAGATGCAGAGAGCTAAGACATTCTCTTAGATTCTTCCCTCAGACGCAACTTCTCAGGAATCTTCTGGAACATGACATACGGCCTGTTTGATTTCCTGTCTGGGCTTCAGGGTTCTTGCTGTTTATGTTTTCATGGACTGAAGCCTCCTGCCAGGTGCTGAATTATGAGCAGCAGAGTACAACCTGCCGCACACCAAGCAAAGCAGGACTTCTTGTTCTCTTTAACTGTCGCCGAGTCGAATCATTTTGTTAAGCTCATGCACTAGATTTACCTCCTATTTTAAACCTTATGAATCTGGGTAGTGTGGGGGTTTACAAAATAAATCTCCCCAGCCAAGGTGACACTGTAATTAGACCTCAGAGTCTTCCAGTGAAACAATTTGAAAGCGGATGTTAAGCACATGCTAGTTCTCCTTTAGCCTTGCAATAAAAAATAGTGGAGTGATTGCAAATGAAAATGGTTTTTCAGCTTCATTAAAAAAAAAAAAAAAAAAGCTCATCTATGTACAAATCCAGCAGACAGGCACATCTTTTTAAGGTGTTGGTTTTATCCACATTACACTCCGGCATTTACAGTACAAATGCGTTTTACCACGTTCATAGTTTACAGCACCCTCGTGCAGACAGGAGGTCTGAGGGAGAGTCGCATCAGCTGTTGGGGTGGAATTGTGGTCATATATAGCCCGTCTCACATTACAGTGAGTCAGAGGCTGACTGTCCCAAACAGTATTTTCTTCTAATGGTGTGAAGTTATCTTCAAGTCTCTTTCCATCAGGACAGATGCAGAAATTATTTTCAAATGTGTATGGTAAGGATTTCGGCCAATGTAGTTTAAAATAAGATGCCCAAGTCATTTTTGAGATGTAGTTAAAAAAAAAAGAAACAAAAAAACCGTGTCTTGATTAATAGCATATTTTTAGCCTCATAAAGTCAGCAATTGTTTTTAAATGTGTTTTATAATTGCATATCCATATTTTATTTGGAAATCTACTATGAGCAGGGAGAAAGAAGCTATAGAAATTGTTTCCATGACATCAGATTAAATTACAGATGTGTGTGCATATATATATGCACACACACATACATATGTCATATATACCATAACATGAGATGAATTTATCATATATGTGTGTATATTCTTTATATATGCACAAATAATCTCTAAATAACTATCACTTCTTAATGTTTTGAAGAAAAGGCAGAGACTTGGAGGGAAAGACTGATTGATCTGTTAAAGGAAATGAATTGTCAACTTTTAGTTTGCTTAACTGTTTATTTTCTACTTCATTCCAAAAGTGGTTTTTAGTAATTACAGAAATACACACAATATGTTATTTTTAGGTAAAGGTTGTAATTCAGTTAAGGAATAATTCAGATTAGGGAAAAAATAAAGCCACCCAGTGCTGTAAGTAAAATACTTAATTTCAAGGCCTATGCTGACAAATAAAAATTATATATATTCCAGGTGTACAACATGATGATTTAATATTTGTACACTGTATTAGTCCATTTTCATACTCCGATGAAGAATACCTGAGACTGTGTAATTTAAAAAGAAAAGAGGTTTAATTGACTCACAGTTCTGCATGGCTGGGGAGATCTCAGGAAATTTATAATCATGGTGGAAGGCAAAGGGGAAGCAAGGCACGTCTTACATGGCAGCAGGAGAGAGAGAGTGAGGGGGGAGCTGTCAAACACTTATAAACCATCAAATCTCATGAGAACTCACTCACTATTGTAAGAACAGTATGGGGGAAACCATCCCCATGATCCAATCACCTCCCAACAGATCCTTCCCTCCACACGTGGGGATTACAATTTGAGATGAGATTTGGGTGGGGACACAGAGCCAAACCATATCATACCCACTGTGTAATGATTGCTACGATCAAATTAATGAACACATCCATCACCTATAGTTACAATTTGTGTGTGTGTATGTGTGTGGTGAGGACACTTAAAATCTGCTCTCTTATCAATTTTTAAGTAAACAATTCAGTGTTATTAACTGTAGTTACTGTGCTTTACATGAGATCCCCAGAACTTACTCATAACTGAAAGTTTGTACCCTTCGACCAGCATAGAAGTTTCTTAGGAAAATGTGCCAAAGCAAAGATGGAAATACAATCTTATGTAATTCACAGTGTCCATAAGAAAAAAGACAAACCAGTTGTTCAGGAAATACTCGACGCTTCCCTAATACATTATGCAATGTGAGTTATGGCCTCAAAAATGTTCCTATAATAAATAGAAATATGACTATTAGCTTCCTGGAAGCCACAACGATAAAGGAAATAGGATCATTAATGGTTTATTGTGCCCTCAAGATTAAGTAAGTTTCTTGGAAGCACATATTCCTGGAGCTGAGATTTGACTTTTCTTTCATAAAGAGGACCCTATATAACATACTGAACAACATTTTATTCCCAAATATAGTAAGTTTCTTAGAGCAGTGTTTCCTTCCAGAGGGAAAACATGAAAGCCTGGAGTAGAGGGTAGAAACCAGAGAAAGTTCTTTTCCCTAATTTTAATTTAGAGTACAGCAATGACATATCCTAGCGATTAGGATTTCCCTGTAGGGTTTAAAGGCTGTTCTTTTTTTTTTTTAGACAAAGTCTGACTGTGTTGCCAGGCTGGAGTGCAGTGGCGCAATCTCGGCTCACTGCAACCTCCGCCTCTTGGGTTCAAGTGATTCTCCTGCCTCAGCCTCCTGAGTAGCTGGGACTACAGGCGTGTGCTACAACGCCCAGCTAATTTTTGTATTTTAAGTAGAGATGGGATTTCACCATGTTGGCCAGGATGGTCTCGATCTCTCAACCTCGTGGTCTTCCCGCCTCGGCCTCCCAGTGTGCTGGGATTACAGGAGTGAGCCACTGCACCTGGCCTAAAGGCTGTTCTTAAAATGAACACCTCATCTTAGCCACACCACCTGCTTGTGACCTCAGGATATGCTGGAGGCTGGGCTCACGCCTGTAATCCCAGCACTTTGGGAGGCCAAGGTGGGAGAATTGCTTGAGCCCAGGAATTCGAGACCATCCTGGGCAACACGATGAGACCCCATCTCTACAAAAAATAAAATTAGCCAGGCCCGGTAGCACATTCCTGTAGTCCCAGCTATTCAGGAAGCTGCGTGGGAGGATTGCTTGACCCTGGGAACTTGAGGATGCAGTGAGCTGTGATTGCACCACTGCACTCCAGCCTGGGTAATGAGGAAGACCTCATCTCAAAATAAATAAATAAATAAATAGGATATGCAGGAACTTAGATCTTTCCTTTCTGCCCCGTGTAATTGGGTACATTGCTGAAAGAGAAGGATGTCTGCAACTAAGGAGTAGCTATGAGCAATGGAGCTTATACCATATGCTAGACTCTACACTGAGCACCTTGTTTCCATGTAGTCCTCACACCTGCTATCTCAAAGAGGTGAGATTATCTCCATCGTACAGATGAGGAAATCAGGGCTGGGAGGATACACAGCTTGTACAAGTCCACGCAGCCAGTCAGGCCATGAGATCCAGGGATTTGAATCTGGATTGTGCATGAGATCTGGGGATTTGAACCCGGATCTACCTGATGCCAAAGAGCTAGGGTCATCCCAGGCCATGCTGTCCTGTAACCCAAGTGCCCGATAGGCCACGGTGGCCCAGTGCAAAGCTTTCCAGCACAATACTTAAGGACTCACAGGCTGGACAGCAGGCAGTTTCTGGCCATGCCTCCCAGCCAGCACCCTGACACTGGAGTCACCACAGACCTACTAGTATAGGGGAGGCTTGGTGGCAGAGGAGAGGAGGCTGAGAGCCCCATTCAAAGGCTGCAGGATCTACCTGAGTGTTTTGGGGAGATATTCTCACTAAAGCAAGAAACCAGGGTTAAGTGAATAAGGATAGGGATATTCTTTTCTCCTTCCTTCCAAATCCTCTGCCCATCTACATTTGAGGAGCAGAGAAGCGTTTGGCCACCAGAGAGGGAACCAGGTACAGGGAACGCTCTAGCCTGTGGCTTAGGAAGTGGGTTCTGGCATTAGTTGAGATCCTTTGTGACCAGCAGTCTATCATCTAACAAAAAAGGTCAAGTTTTTGTGATGTATTTTCCAGAGACGATACAGTCGAGTATGTCAGCCCATAATTTTCCCATTCATCTATCAATATATAAATACAAGCTGGGTGTGGTGGCTCACACCTGTAGTCCTAGCACTTTGGGAGGCTGAGGCAGGCGGATCACTTAAGGCCAGGAGTTCGAGACCAGCCTGGCCAACGTGGTGAAACCCCGTCTCTACCAAAAATACAAAAAAAATTAGCCGGGCATGGTGGTGCATGCCTGTAATCCCAGTTACTCGGGAGGCTGAGGCATGAGAATTGCGTGAACCAGGAGGTGGAGGTTGCAGCGCGCTGAGATCGTACTACTGCCCTCTAGCCTGGGTGACAGAGCGAGAGTCCATCTCAAAAATATAAAAAATAAAAAATAAAAATATATATTCATAAACATGTAACCATATTATATATGCTATACCGTAACTTGCTTGTGTTTTCTTCACTTGACAATATAGCATTGCCATCTGTTTCATGCCAGCACACACAGATCTATTCCATTATTTTTAGTGACTCCATAAAAATGATAGAGCTGTACCATACTTTTGTAAAACCAGTTCCTATGAACGGATAGTTAGCTTGTATTATGAACAATGCTCCGTAAACATTGTTGTAGATATATTATTGCTTACTTTACAAGTATTTCTTTCTTTTCTTTTTTTTTTTTTTTGAGACAGAGTCTTGCTCTGTCACCAGGCTGGAGCGCAGTGGTGCAATCTCGGCTCACTGCAACTTCTGCCTCCTGGGTTCAAGCGATTCTCCTGCCCCAGTAACTGCCCCGAGTAACTGGGACTACAGGTGAGTGCCACTACACCTGGTTCATTTTTGTATTTTTAGTAGAGATGGGGTTTCACCATGTTGGCCAGGCTGGTCTCAAACTCCTGACCTCAGATGATCCACCCGCCTCGACCTCTCAAATTGCTGGAATTACAGGCATGAGCCACCATGCCCAGCCTTGTAGAAGTATTTCTATAGGATAAATTCCTAGAAGTGGAATTGCTGGGTCAAAAGACACACATATATTAAATGTAGACAGTGATCACCACATGGTCATCCAAAAATGTTAAATTAATTTATACTTAATGCCACCAACCCTCTGTGGGACTTTTGATGGGTGATGTCATCTTTGTGCTACATTTTCTCTACTTGTAAAATGAGAAACTTATGCCTCAGTAATAATTCTAAATGAGGTCATTGTTTTGATAGTACCATGGCTCCTTGAGAAGAAATATATCTGTAAATCTAAGGTGTCATTTTTATTTTTTTCTCTCATGGTTCCTCAAAACTTAGTTCCTTCTCCATTTTAATCTGCAAAAAAAAAAATTTTGATTAAGAGACATCGAGTGACTTCATGCCTCGGCACGGCTTCCATCAGTTCTATTTTTAAGACTCACCAGTGGCTGGGGATGTTTGGATGACATCAACTTTTACGCATATCTTTTCATTTAAAATTTGCAAAAGTCTGCATAGCTATGACATAACACAAGCCGTCTACTGAAATGCCTGAAGATCCCTACTGTTCTGAGATTAAAAAATAAAAGATGATTTCCTTTCTTAATGGTTTGCCCTAAAAGTTCAAGAACCTATATTTAAGTTTATGTGAATGACCACTTCCAACTTCATGAGCTGCATCTCTTCATCCAATTGTTTATCATTCTTCTTTGTATTAATAGTTATATAGATGCAGAATGCTTTCGAAGGATACAGATAAATCTACAAACCCCTAGATGGCTCGTGACCAGATTGGGCTAAGTTTCCCATTCTCACTGTACAACCTCGAGCAGGTTGCTTAACCTCCCTGTGACTCAGTTTGTCTGGCAATACAATGGCAATTCTAATACTAGTAACCACACCATAGAGTTTCTGTGAGGATTAAATGAACTAGAATAGTGCCTGGTCATAACAAGTGATCAGTAAATGGTAATTATTATTAACTGAGCAAAGCATTCAACATATGGATAATATATACTGTTAAGAATATTGGTAGCTTGATGGGGATAGTGTTGAATCTATAAATTACTTTGGGCAGTATGGCCATTTTCACGATATTGATCCTTCCTATCCATGGGCATGGAATGTTTCTCCATCTGTTTATGTCCTTTCTGATTTTGTTGAGCACTGGTTTGTAGTTCTCCTTGAAGAGGTCCTTTATGTTCTTTGTTAGTTGTATTCCTAGGTATTTTATTCTCTTTGTAGCAATTGTGAATGGCAGTTCATTCTTGATTTGGTTCTCTTTAAGTCTGTTATTGGTGTATAGGAATGCTTGTGATTTTTGCACATTGATTTTGTATCCTGAGACTTTGCT
>CAUYLG010042028.1:0-23166 GCA_963573385.1 Cacajao melanocephalus | reverse complement strand
GGCTACCCTTAATATTTTTTTCCTTCATTTCAACCTTGGTGAATCTGACAATTATTCATTTTGTGGTTGCTCTTCTTGAGGAGTATCTTTGTGGTGTTCTCTGTATTTCCTGAATTTGAGTGTTTGCCTCTCTTGCTTTTTCGGGGAAGTTCTCCTGGATAATATCCTGAAGAGTCTCTTCCAACTTAGTTCCATTCTCCCTGTCATTTTCAGGTACACCAGTCAAACATAGGTTTAGTCTTTTCACATAGGTAAAGGGACAGCTTGACTACTTTATGACAGCTTATGAGATGATGACATTCTTTTTCTGGTTGATCATGTTTTCTTAGTGAAATAAAATGCCTTCAACTTAGAGAGAGATTAGAATACTTATTAGGATTTGAGGAGAAGCTCAGAAATAGCTATCTCAGAGACAGTGGGAAAGCAAATTTTCTAAGGTAATATACTAAGAATTTTGAATAGTGCTAAATATGCACTTGAAATTAGTTGTCTTGGATCTAAAGTGAGACCAGTCAGTATGGTTATATTTCTCCAATAGGTGCAGAATAGGCAGATAGTTGGGTTTAACCAGAATTATGCTGCTACTCAGAAAAAGGTAGAACAGTAAGAGGGACATTGAATTTAAGTTGGTAAGAGGGTTGATTATTATAATGACCTGTGGGATATCATTGACATAAAGAGGAAATTGACGATATTGAATAAGCTAATGAACATTTAAAAAGTCAATGGAATCAATAAGTTAGCACTTTTGATAAAGTTGATATTACAGTGGGATCACAAGAGAAAGCTGGTATATTAAAATTTGGCTGTAGAGATAGGATATTTGAAGTCAAGATTTCAGCTATTTTGTAGCTATCATTTATGATTAAGTATGACTATGGAAAGGATGAGTAGAGAGAGGTAAAAGTTGTTTGAAGTAAGGGAGTTGAGGAAAAGAGAATCCATATTGTTAAATGGCTCTGGTTTTTGGAATTCTCAGCCTTTTTGCACTGGTTTTTCCTCATCTTTGTGGATTTATCTACCTTTGGTTTTTGATGTTGGTGAGCTTTGGATGGAGTTGCTGTGTGGACATCCTTTTGGTTGATGTTGATGGTATTTTTTTTTGTTAGTTTTCCTTGTAACAGTCAGGCCCCTCTGCTGCAGGTCCACTGGAGTTTGCTGGAAGTCCACTCCAAACTCTGTTTGCCTGTATCACCGGCGGAGGTTGCGGAACAGCAAGGATCGCCACCTCCTTCTTCCCCTGGAAACCTTGTCCCAGAGGGGCACCAGCCATATGCCAGCTGGAGCTCTCCTGTATGAGGTGCCTGTCAACTCCTGTTGGAAGGTGTCTCCCAGTCGGGAGGCATGGGGGTCAGGGACCCACTTGAGGAGGCAGTCAGTCCCATAGGAGAGCTTGAGCACTGTGCTGGGAGATCTCTGCTCTCTTCAGAGCCAGCAAGCAGGAACGTTTAAGTCTGCTGAAGCTGCACCCACAGCCGCCCCTTCCCCCAGGTACTCTATCCCAGGGAGATGGGAGTTTGATCTATAAGCCCCTGACTGGAGCTGCTGCCTTTCTTTTAGAGATGCTGTGCCCAGAGAGAAGGAAGTAGAAAGGCAGTCTGGCTAAGGTGGCTTTGCTGAGCTGCAGTTGGCTCCACCCAGCTCAAACTCCTTGGCAGCTTTGTTTATACTGTGAGGGGAAAACCGCCTACTCAAGCCTCAGTAATGGCAGATGCACCTCCCCGCCACCTAACATCCCAGGTTGACTTCAGACTGCAGTGCTGGCAGTTAGAGTTTCAAGCCAGTGGATCTTAGCTTGCTTGGCTCCGTAGGCATGGGATCCACTGAGGTAGACTGCTTGACTTCCTGGCTTCAGCCCTGTTTTCAGGTGAGTGAACAGTTCTGTTTTGCTGGCATTCCAGGTGCCACTGGGTATGGAAAAAAAAACTCTTGAAGCTAGCTCAGTGTCTGCCCCAATGACTGCCCAGTTTTGTGCTTGTAACCCAGGGCCCTGTGCTTGTAACCCAGGACCAGTATTTGGCATGGTCCTTCAAACAAAATATACTAGAAGCATAGTGTTAGATTTTTTTTGCCTCCTTGTAGCAGCATGGTTTTCTGTTGGCTGTATACATTTGTGTATGTCTAATTCTTCCTTATAGAAGAGAGTGAGTTTTATGAGAGTATACCATTTTTTATTGATGGGAGCAGTTATATATATTAGGTGTTATAGAATTACCTCAAGGGACTGTGTTTGTAAATAAGAAATTGCTTAGCCCTTTTCTGTGTTCTTGTTTTGTATGGAAATTTGCCCACTCGTTATTGAATGTCAATCAGTGTTATTGTCAGAACCTATGTAGTTACTCTCTGGCTATGTTAGACATTTTGACAGCAGTACAACATTTTTAGGTCCTATGTTGTATACTTCAGCATATTTTACCTTAATAGCTTGAAAAGAGTAATGCTTCTTCTGAGGGTTCTGATTTATTTCCGGAGATTAATTATATTCTGGAAGAAAATGACTAATGAATACATGCGGTTTTTCCAAAAAATCAAGGAACTCCCTCAAGGAAGTGACATTATTTCAATAATCTCATTTAAAATTAAGGATAGTCCATTTTAAGAGAATGTAAGATTTTATAGCATGCCATGATATTTCAAGTGCTGTAGTTATTTAGGAAGACAACTTTTATGTCTTTTGGTTAAAAAATTATTGAATACTTATTACATGTCAAATATGCTTATTTCTTTATGTAAATTATATGATCTTTCCAATATCCCTATGAGGTAGACGATATCATTCCTACTTTTACAAATGATATAATTAAGGGTGGTTAGGTAATACGCTTAAATTCTAATTGTTCATCAGATGTGGAACTGTCACTCAAGCCCATTCTGTTAACACTAAAGCCAGTATTATTTATTGAGTAGCATTTTGTATTTCTGAACATAGAAAACCAGAATTATGTGTTCTTTTGTTGGCAGCAGTAGTGGTATTTCACTGTTATTTTCCATGTCACTTACTTTTGTTTGTATAAACAGTCTGTGTAATGTGTAATGTGTAAATTTGTATTTATTTTTTAATTTATAAAAGTATTTCACATTTTTCCATTTAAAATTTTTTTTATATGTTTCACATACACAAGGACAGATTTCTACATACATACACTGAGTAGTGGTGAAGTCTGGGCTTTTAGTCTACCCATCATATGAACATTGTACCTAATAGGTAATATTTCAACCCTCACTCCCCTCCTATGATTTGTAGGCTTTAGTGTCTATTCATACAGCACCCTGTGCATGTGTACTCATTGTTTAACTCCCACTTATAAGTGAGAACATGTGCTATTGTATTTTCTGTTTCTGTGTTATTTTACTTAGGATAAAAACCTCTGTTTCCATCTGTGTTTCTTCAAAATACATGATTTTATTCTTTTTTTATGGCTGAGTAGTATTCCATGGGATGTGTGTGTGTGTGTGTGTGTGTAGGTATACATATTCAAGAATCCACTGATGGACACTTAGTTTATTGCATATCTTTGCTGTGTGAATAATGCTACAATAAACATATGAGTGCGGGTTAATTTTTGATATAATTATTTATTTTCCTTTGGGTAGATACCCAGTAGTGGGATGCTGGATCAAATGATAGTTCTTTTTTTCGTTCTTTGAGAAATCTCTATACTGTTTTCCATAAAATTTGTACTAATTTACATACCACCAACAATGTGTAAGCACTCCCTTTTCTCTGCATCCTCTCCAACATCTGTTGTTTTTAGACTTTTTAATAGTAGTCCTTCTGACTGATGTAAGATGGTATTTTTTTTGTGGTCTTAATTTGCATTTCTCTGATGATTAGTGATATTGAGCATTTTTTCATATGTTTGTTGGCTGCTTGTAGTCTTCGTTTGAAAAATATCTATTCATGTCCTTTGCCCCCTTTTTAATAGAGTTTTTTGGTTTTTTTTTTGTTGAACTGTTTGAGATTCTTGTAGATTCTGGTTCTTAGCCCTTTGTTGAATGCATAGTTTGCAAATATTTTTTCCCAATCTGTGAGTTGTCTATTTACTCTGTTGATTGTTTCTTTTTCTGTGCAGAAGCTTTTGTTAGTCTAACTAAGTCCCTTTTGTCTATTTTTGTTTTTGTTGTGCTTCCTTTTGAGGACTTAGTCATACATTCTTGGCCTAGGCCAATGTCCAGAAGAGTTTTTCTTAGATTTTCTTAAGAAATTTTTGCAGTTCAAGGTCTTACAATTTAAGTCTTTAATCTATCTTCAGTTAATTTCTGTATATGGTGAGAGATATGGGTTTAGTTTTATTCTTCTGCATATAGCTCTCCAATTTTCCCAGCACCATTAATAGGGTGCCCATTTTCCAATTTATGATTTTGTATGCTTTGTCAAAGATCAGTTGGTGGTAGGTATGTGGCTTTATTTCTGGTTCTCTATTCTGTTCCATTGATCTATGTGTCTATTTTTTTTTTAATGGGCCATAGTTTATTTAATGAGGCCACTAACATAGAACATTTAAGGTATTTCCAATTTTTCATTATATGAGATAATGACAAGATTATAATTTTCCGCTTAAGTCATTATTCTAATTTAGGATTACTTCCATAAGATAAATAACAAGATAAATTCTTAGAAATATAGTGTTTGGATTAAAGGATGTTAACAATTTTATACTGTTTATACAATTGCCAAATTCCTCTTCAAAATGATTCTATCAATATGTAGATTCCCCAACCTTGGAGACTATCATTAAAAAATATATATACCATTTGGTAAGTAAGAAAATAGCTTTTTAATTTGTATAAATTTTTGTAACTACTAGTGAGGTTGAACTTAAAAAAAAGAACAAATTGTTTGATATGCTACATAAGTTATGCTCTTACCTATCTATTTGGTACTTGGTAATTTTCTTTTTAAAAAATTTTTTTAATTTTAATTTTTTAAAAAAAATCATTTATTATACTTTAAGTTCTGGGGTACATGTACATGACATGTAGGTTTGTTACCTAGGCTGGAGTCTCACCCTGTTGCCCAGGCTGGAGTGCAATGGTGTGATCTCGGCTTACTGCAACCTCCGCCTCCCAGGTTCAAGTGATTCTCCTGTGTCAGCTGCCCAAGTAGCTGGGATTACAGGCATGCACCACCACACTTGGCTAATTTTTTTGGTGTCTTTAGTGGAGAGAGGGCTTCACCATGTTGGCCAGGCTAGTCTTGAACTCCTGACCTCCTGATCGCCTGCCACGGCTTCCAAAAGTGCTAGGATTACAGGCATGAGCCACCGAGCCCAGCCTGTATATCTGTTTTATGCTAGTACCATGCTGTTTTGGTTACTATAGCTTTATAGTATAATTTGAAATGGAATAATTTGATACCTCTAACTTTATTCTGTTTTGTTAAGATTGCCGTGGCAATTTGGGCCCTTTTTTGGTTCTATATGAATTTTAGGATTTTTTTTTTTTAATTCTGAGGAAAATGATGTTGGTAATTTCATAAAGATTGCATTGAATATGTAGATTGCCTTGGGCTCGTTCATCATTTTAATAATGTTGAATCTTCCAATTTAGGAGCTTGGGATATTTTTCCATTTGTTTGTGTCATCTGTGATTTCTTTCATCAGTGTTTTGTAGTTTTCCTTATAGAGATTGTTTACCTCTTCTTCAGTATATTCCTAAGTTTTTTTTTTTTTTTTGTAGCTATTGTAAATGAGATTGCCTTCTTGATTTGGTCGTTGGCTAGATTGTTATTGTTATATGAAAATACTACTGATTTCTCTGTATTAATTTTGTATCTTAAACTTTTCTGAATTTATTTGTCAAATATGAGAGTTTTTTGGTGGAGTGTTTAGGTTTTTCTAGATATAAGATCACATCATTAGCAAAAAAGGATAATTTGACTTTCTCTTTTCCAACTTGGATGCTGGTTTTGTTTTTGTTTTTGTTTTTTCTCTTGCCTGATTGCTCTGACAGGGACACCTGGTACAATTTTGAATATAAGTGGTGAAAACGGGCATCTTTTTCATATTCCAGTACTTGGAATGCTTTCAACTCTTTCCTGTTAAATCTCATGGCTGTGGGTTTTTTTTGTTGTTGTTGTTCATTTTGGTTTGTTTGTTTGTTGTTTGTTTAGATGGAGGCTCACTCTATCACCCAGGCGGGAATGCATTGGTGCTATCTTGGCTTACTGCAACCTCTGCCTCCCAGGTTCAAGTGATTATCCTGCCTCAGACTCCCAAGTAGCTGGGATTACAGGTGTGCACCACCACTCCCAACTAATTTTTTTTTTTTTTAAAGTAGAGATGGGGTTTCACCATGTTGGCCAGGCTGGTCTTGAACTTCTGACCTCAGGTGATCCACCCTCCACAACCTCCCAAAGTGCTATGATTACAGGTATGAGCAACTGTACCTGGCCTTGGCTGTGGGTTTGTCATATATGACCTTTATTATGTTGAGGTACATTCCTTCTATGCCTAGTTTGTTTAGGATTTTTATATTAAAGTGATTCTACATTTTATCAAATGCCTTTTATGTGTCTGTTGAGATGATCATATGGTTGTCTTTAATTTTATTTATGTGATATGTCATGTTTATTGATTTGCTTATATTGAATTATCCGTACATTCCTCGGATAAATCCCACTTGATCCTGTTCTATTATGTTTTTGATGTGCTATGGGATTTGATTTGCTAGTATTTTGTGGACGATTTTTGCATCTGTGTTTATTAGGGATATTGGTCTATAGTTTTTGTTGTGTCCTTGTCTGGTTTTGGTATCAGGGAGATACTGGCTTCATAGAATGAGTTAGGGAGAATTCTCCCCTCCTTGATATTTTGGAATGGTTTCAGGAGGACTGGTGTTAGTTTTTCTTTGTATGTTTGGTAGAATTCAACTGTGAATCCATCTGGCCTTGAGTTATGTTTTATTGGAATATTTTTTGTTACTGTTACTGCTTTTATCTCACTACTTATTATTGGCCTGTTCAGTCTGTTTTCTTGGTGTTTCAATATTGAGAGGTGGTATGTTTCCAAGAATTTATCAGTTTACTCTAGGTCTTATAGTTTGTGAGCATATAGTTTTTATAATAATCTCTGATCTTTTGTATTTCTCTGGTATCAGGTTTTTCTTAATCCTTTCTTCATCCTTTTTCATTTATCATTGTATTTATTTGGCTCTTCTGTCTTACTGGTTAGTATAGCTAGTGGTTTATCAATTTTATCTTTTCAAAAAACCAACTTTTCATTTTATTGATTCTTTGTATATTTTTTTTTCTGGTCTTTTAACTTTTTTCTGGTCTTTTAATTTTTTTCTCTGTATCTTTTTCCCTTAAATTGTGATGTTAGTTTGTTAATTTGGGATCTTTTTACTGTTTTGATATAGGCATTTAATGCTACAAACTCCCTGTTGCCACTGCTTTTGCTGTATGTGTTGCGTTTTCATTATTTATTTCAAAAAATTTTTACTTCCATCTTAATTTCTTCATTGAGCCAACAATTGTTCAGAAGCATGCTGTTTAATTTTCATGTATTTGTATAGTTTCTGAAGTTTTTCTTGGTGTAGATTTCTAGCTTTATTCCACTGTGGTTTGAGAAGATACTATATATGATTTTGATTTTTAAAATTATTATTATTATGCTTTAAGTTCTGAGGTACATGTGCAGAGTGTGCACAGATTTGTCACATAGGTATACATGTGTCATGGTGGTTTGCTGCATCCATCACCCCATCATCATTTCTCCTATTGCTATCCCTCCCTATCCCCCTACCCCCTGCTATTCCTCCCTTAGCTCCCTATTCCCCAACAGGTCCCAGTGTATGATGTTCCCCTCCCTGTGTCCATGTGTTCTCGTTGTTCAACACTCGCTTATGAGTGAGAACATGCAGTGTTTGGTTTTCTGTTCTTGTGTCAGTTTGCTGAGAATGATAGTTTCTGGCTTCATCCATGTCCCTGCAAAGGACATGAAATCATCGTTTTTCCTCGCAGCATAGTATTCTATGGTGTATATGTGCCACATTTTCTTTATCCAGTCTGTCATTGATGGGCATTTGCATTGGTTCCAAGTCTTTGCTATTGTGAACAGTGCTACAATAAACATACATGTGCATGTGTCTTTATAATAGAATGATTTGTAATCCTTTGGGTATATACCCAGTAATGGGATTGCTGGGTCAAATGGTATTTCTATTTCTAGATCTTTGAGGAGTTGCCACACTGTCTTCCACAATGGTTAATTTACACTCCCACCAACAGGATAAAAGTGTTCCTATTTCTTCACTTCCTCTCCAGCATCTATTGTCTCCTGATTTTTTAACGACTGCCATTCTAATTGGCGTGAGATGATATTACTGTGTGGTTTTGATTTGCATTTCTCTAATGACCAGTGATGATTTTTCATAATCTGAATTGATTTACTGATTTATTTATATTGGTTTTCAGATTTCTCCTTCATCTCATTGAGCATTAATCAATATTTTGAATTCTTTATCTGGTATTTTGTGGATTTTTTTTTTTAATTTAAAATTCTTTCTCTTATTTTTAAACCTAATTGTAAGTTTTTAGTTGAGGAGTTCTTTTTGATTGCAGTATGTCGCTGGACAATTGTTGCGATCCTTTGGAGATGTGATTTCTCCCTGCTTTTTCATGTTTCCTCTCTTCTTCCATTGATGTCTCCACATCTGATCTAGCAGTCACTTATTCAACTATTTGAAATTGCTTTTGTAGGGGAAAATATTTTCCTGAAGATGTATGGATGTTTTCGATTAAAATACTTTGGCTTCTATTTTGGGCGCCTGTGGTAGTATGATCTTTGTATGAATTCTTCATCAGTGTACAAGATCAATGATACCTGTGATTTCCTTGGTGGCCTGGGTTTCAGTTATCAGTTGATATTGTAGTGAGGTTTAGCTGAGGACTTGGTTGCCATCTGAGCCAGTCTTTGAGCCCCAGTGGTGGCAGCATTATGGTACGTGTGCCTGTGTTTAGGCCCCAAAGCAACTTACCTTTATTCTACTGTTAGTGAGGCCTGGAGGGCTGATTCTTGGGCCTCCAGGTGGCTTGCTTAGAAGCTGCTAGTGGGAGGGGTTGGCCAGGTTTTTGGGTCCTCAGGCCCATGTTTAGCTGGTATGGTGTGGGTGATGGCAGTAGCAATGGTAGAACAACCCTGCTAGATGCCAGGCAGCCCATGTTGGTGTTGCTGGAAGCTGCAGTGGGTTGAGCAGGCTAGTCCTCAGTCCCACATCTACCATGGCAGTGCAGTGGCTCTTGTCCTAAGTTTTCTTAGGAGAGCTTGGTCACTTCTCTCTGTTCCTTGACTAACTGGCAGCTGTAGCCACCATGCCTATTACTGAGCCTGAGGCTGGGGCAAAGCCCTATACCTTAGGACTGAATCCAGGGAGGGCAGGGCCCCTCTCAGGCAGGCAGCATGGGCACAAAGCAATATGGAGTGTAGTCCACTCACATCTCAGTCTCACAGCAGCGCACTGTAGGGGGTGAGTATTGTTCTAGATATGCATAGGAGAGCCTGGTTTCCCTGTTTCTCCTTGACAGGTTAGCAGCTCCAGCTCTGTCAGCCCGATCTTAACCTGAGGACAGGGTGCTCTCCAATGTTAACCTCTCAAGATGGCACCTTGGGCCTGGAACAGAGAGAGTGGGTTCCTCCCAGGCAAGCAGCATGGGCAAGAAGCTGTGGGGAGGTGGTCTGCTCATGTCTGTCCCAACAAAAGCCTGCAGCAGGTCAGTGGGGACCTTCCCAGGGGTGCATTGGAGCGCCTAGCCTCCCTTCTCCCTCCTTGGAGCAGCACAGCAGCAGCAGCAGCCTTGTCTCTAGATCTCCAGTATCTATATTCTCAAAGTGATGCCTAGCTGAGGTTACTCTAGGATCAGATGCTTGTGGGGTTCTGAGTTTCCTTGTAGTGTCTCTGTACAGTCTTTAGACAGCTTATTATGTCAGGCCCAAGGCCCTAGTGGGTAGAGGGTTTCTCTCATCACTAAGATCCTATAAACCTGTTTCAGAGTGTAGAGCCCTGGAGGTATCTCCGTATCTCTCTTATTGTTTCCCCATATCCAGGAGCCCCTCCTGGCTCTCAGTCAGTTCCTTGCTGGGTAAGCTACCTCTCCTTAGATAAGAACTCTCTCCTGATCTACTTCTGGTACTTCCCATCTCTTCTTTGATGAATCCTAGCATTCTTTCCTACATTATCTGTTCAAAATATGTGTATCTACTGACTATTCTGGTTCCTTTTTATGGAGAAGGCACATACTACCTATATCTAGTCAGCTGTCTATGCTTCACGTATTTTTAAAGGTTGTGAGAGATGTGCTCTCTAGGGTTGTATAAGTTATACAAGTTCCATAAACAAAAAACACATACATTTGTTTTCATTTTTCTACTAAGATGGTACATATAAAGTGCTTGGCAACTGTAAGTAGACCGTGGTAAAAGTGACCAATAACTGGTGGTGATCATCATCATATTGTCATTCTTTCAGTGAAATGTTAATTATGTTAATTTTACTATAGAATGCATTCATTACTATAAATTATATTCATTGAATAAAAGCATAATCTGATTTTTTTTTTCCCTTGGCAGCAACTTGAATTAGTGGAACCAAGTGGCTGGATTCATGTTCCCTTAACTGATAATCATAAGAAGCCAACTCGCACATTCATGATACAGATTGCTGTTCTAGCCAATCACCAAAATGGAAGAGACACCCACATGAGACAAATTAAAATATACACACCGGTAGAAGAGAACTCCATTGGTAAATTTCCTAGATGTACAACTATAGATTTCATGATGTATCGTTCAATTAGGTGACTCTAAAATGAGATGAAAATCATTAAATGTATCTTTGTTTTATCCTGTCTTTAAATAGTATATCAGATACCTTTATTGAAAAAAAGCATCAGTTATTTGGAATTTTGTATGTGTTTAAAAATATTTTATTGTAACTTTGATAAATAAATAAATTTTGGTTCATATTATCTTTATTTTCTTTAACATGTAATAAAGCTCACATATTTTACATTACTAAAAATGGATTTGAAGCCAATCATTTTATTTTCCCTTAAAAGAAAAGAGTTGAACTGAAAATTTCAATATGTACACAATTATAATAGCTAGGTGATTATTTCATTAGTGTTCATACATTAGAGTAATTGTTTATTGCATATTCAAGAACAAGATTGTGTTTTATCAATGTGTGTCATCTTTAATAGATCGAAATTACTATTTTTTCTACCCTGAGGAAGTTTATTCTTTTAATACTGTATCTTTTTAAAAACAGTGTCAAAATAAGCTTAGTGTTAGGTGTCTGATGAAAACAAATCTGATATGGGAAATATAATTAATTGTCTCATATTTACCTTCATAGAATACTTACAGCCCTAGGGTTGTCTATATCCTAATGATATTATGTTGAAGATTGTCTGCATAATCTGCTATACATCTCAGTTATAGCAGTACTTATGGAAGAGTTTCATATTTGTGTCTGCTACTGGCATTCCCTGGACAGTCATGTATCCCATAAAATCATAAAGGTATGTGAAATGTGTATATAGATAGATAGATAGATAGATAGATAGATAGATAGATAGATAGATAGATTTTAAAGAAATACATGGAAATGTATTTTTTTTCCATGGTGTAAAATGAGTAGATTAGATATTGTATATTTTTTTCTCCAGATGTGTTACTTTTTGGGGGGGGAAGGTTAGTTATTTAGCCACAGAACTTACCCGGATTCACTCTTGTTTGGGAAACATTGCTCTCTGTGGTTCATGCATTGCTGGGTACACGAAAGTATTAAATAGTGAATATTATTTTTATAATAGTGTATTTGCTTTATTCTGGCAGAGAGTACTAATTTACTTGGATACTATAGAAAATGGTTTTACTTTTTTGCTCATTAAAAACTGCTCTTCCTCCTATAAGTTCTGGGAAGAATTTTATTATTATTTTCATTGTTGTCTTTGAATTAAAAAGCATGGTTTTTTTTTTTTTACTAGGTGATCTTTAGTAGGTGATCTTTAGGATTACCAAAAAGTCTGTAACCAAAACTTGTTTGGAATCACCTAATTAAACACAGTATACATGTCAGATGCTGGGGGAGGGGTAGAAGAGAGGATTGAAGGAGAAAGCCATGGATAGGAACTAAAGGAAATGGAGAGAATGAAGGAAGTAAGAATAGAAATGTACAGTAGGCACTGATGTTTTCCTTTAGTCTGATAAGGAAGACAGTCATGTAAACAACACGGTCTTAGTCTTAGACCTAAGAGATAGAAATCTAATTTTTTTTAAAGTACGAGAAGTTTTATTAATAATGTTACTTCTTACTGACTGCTAAACTTAAAAAAAAAGGAGGAAGACTAATTGTCACATATACCATCTAGTCTCTTATCTCCTACTATTAATAGTTTGCTAAGAGACTCCTAAAATCAGGAGGTATTAGAAGAATGTTGAGAAAATCAATATATTTTCTACTTTTATTCTCCTTACCTATTTTTCATATGTCAGCTAGCTGACCATTTTATTAGGCATGAGAAAACTTGGTAGCTAAGGATTATGAAGATAATGCTTCCCCTTAGTAATAAGGAAAATTTAAAATACAGATAGATTATATGTTACACTAACAAAGCATAATTATCCAAAGCAGTTGCATTTTACTTTCGAAAGTGCGAATTATATATTTGACCAAGATTTATATCTAGAATATATAAAAATCTCTTACAACTCAACAGTAAGAAGAAAAATCCAATTTAAAAATGAGCAAAAGAATTGAACGCTTTACCAAGGAAGTTACATGATTGGCAAATAATCATACAAAAAGATGCTCAACTTCATTAGACACTAGTGAAAAGCAAATAAAAACCACAGTGAGATACTACTACACAGCCACTACAATGACTACAATTAAAATGATTATTCCAAGCATTGACAACCATGTGGAGAAAATGGACTTCACACTGCTGGTACAGGCATACCTCAAGATGCTGCAGGTTCAATTTCAGACCACCACACAATAAAGTGAATAGCATAGTAAAATGAGTATCACAATAAAGTGGGTCACCGAAATGTTTTGGTTTCCCAGTGCTTATAAAATTATGTTTATACTATATTGTGCTCTAAAAAACGTATGCATACCTTTAAAATAATATTGCTAAGTGCTAACAATAATCTGAAGCTTAGGCAAGTTATAACCTCTTTGCGGGTGGAGGGTCTCATCTAGGTGTTGATGGCTGCTGACTTAGCAGGTGGTGGTTGCTGAATGCTGATGTGGCTGTGGCAATTTCTTAAAATAGGACAACAATGAACTTTGCCTCATTGATAGACTTTTCATAAAAGATTTCTCTGTAGCATGTGATGCAGTTTGGTAGCATTTTACTCACAATAGAACTTCTTTCAAAATTGGAGTCAATCCTCTCAAGTCCAGCTATTGCTTTATCAACTAAGTTGATGTGCTCTTCTAAGTCCCTTTGTTGTCATTTCAACAATGTGCACAGTTTCTTCACTAGGAATAGATTCCATTTCAAAAAACCAATTTTATTCCTCGTCCATGAGAAGCAGCTCTTGAGCCATCCAAGTTTTATCATGAGATTGCAGCCATTCAGACACATCTTTAGGCTTCACTTCTAATTCTTGTTCTCTTGCTATTTCTACCACATGTGCCATTACTTCTTCCACTGAAGTTGTGAACCCCTCAATGTCATCCATGAAGGATGGAATAAAATTCTTCCCAAACTGCTGTCAAAGTTGCTATTTTGATCTTCTTTCATAAATGATGAATGTTCTTATGGCATCTAGAATGGTAAATCCTTTCCAGAATGTTCTCAGTTTTGCTGAGATCCATCAAAAGAATCACTTAGCTGCTAATGCCTTATGAAATGTGTTTCTGAAATAATAAGACTTGAAAGAATGATTCTTTGGTTCATGGGCTGCAGAATGGATGTTGTGTTAGCGGGCATAAAAACAACATAAATCTCCATCAGAGCTCTTGGGTGACCAGGTATATTGACAATGAGAAGTAATATTTTGAAAGAATCTTTTTTCTGAGCAGTGAATCTCAACAAAGGGACTTAAAACATGCAGTAAATTATGCTCTAAACAGATGTACTGTCATCCGGGCTTTGTTGTTCCACAGGCAGAGCACAGGCAGAGTAGATTTAGCATAATTCTTCAGGGCCCTAGGGTTTTCAGAATGGTAAATAAGCATTGGCTTCAACTTAAAGTCACTAGCTGCATCAGCTACTAATAAGAGAGTTACTCTGTTTTTTGAAACTTTGAAGCCAGGCATTGACTTTTCTCTAGCTATGAAAGTCCAAGGTGGCATCATCTTCCAATAGATGGCTGTTCATCTACATGGAAAATCTATTGTTTAGTGTAGCCACCTTCATCCCTTACTTTCTAGATTGGGGTATTCAATTTTTTGGCTTTCCTGGGCCACATTGGAAGAAGAAGAATTGTCTTGGACCTCACATAGAGTACACTAACACTAACGATAGCTGATGAGCTGAAAAAAAATTTGTTAAAAAACTCAATGTTTTAAGAAAGTTTACAAATTTTTATTGGGCCACATTCAAAGCTGTCCTGGGCCACATGCAGCCTGTGGCCCATGAGTTGGACAAGCTTGTTCTAGATCTTCTGGATAACTTGCTGCAGCTTCTCCACCAGCACTTCCTCCTTCACCTTGCTCTTAGCAAATCTTTACCATTAGGTCGATGCCTCCTTTTTTTCTCTGTGTGGTCCTTAAGCCCAGGTTCTCCTCTGCTCTAGTAAATTATTGGAGTGCTGCCTGTCTTAAATAGGAGAATTCCATAACGGATTGTTCTGGCAGTATAGGAACGCTGGTAGTTGTTTGTGCCCAAGGGGCCTCTGAACATACCTCCTACAGCATGGTGCTGCTGAACAGCCACTCTGATGTGGTGTCTCCTTTGGCTGATTTACAGAGCAGAGTTTACAGGTCTGGGGGTGGTAGTCCCACCTCCCTAGTTTGTCTCTGCTTCTCCTCAGGGATATGTATACCTTCAAGCAGTCATGATGCTTCCTGTCTGTTAAGGCAGGTACAGGTCTCTTGCCAGGGAATCCAAGATGATGGGAAAGCTAATTGACTACTGATATGGTTTGAATGTTTGTTCCCTCCAAATTTCATGTAGAAACATAATCCCCAGTTTTGGAGGTGGAGCCTTGTGGGAGGTGTTTGGATTATGGGAGCGAATTTCTCAGGAATGACTTGAAGCCGTCTCCTTAGTGATAAGTGAATTCTCACTCTGAGTTCACAGGAGAGCTGATTGTTTTAAAAAAGTGTGGCACCAACCCCCTCTCTTGCTCCTGCTCTCACCGTGTGATGCTGGCTCTCCCTGGCCTTCCACCATGATTGTAAGCTTTCCGAAGCCCTCACCAGAAGCAAATGCTGGCACTAGCTTCCTGTACAGTCTGCAGAACCATGAGCCAATTAAACCTCTTTTCTTTATAAATTACCCAGCCTCAAGTATTTATTTATAGAGAGGCAAAAACAGACTAACACTACTACCTCAATCTCATTTTTTCCAGTGTAGAAACTGAGTTGGGGAAAGGCTTTTTGCAAGCTTGTTGCAGGGCAGAATTATCAGGAGGGGCATTGTGGATGTGGAAGTCTGATTCTTCTACTATCTGCTTGAAGTTTTTTTACTTCTCTGTGGTCCTGCGATCTGTCTCATCCTCATCTATGAGTTCTGCATTGTCGCTGGTAAAAATCTTGGCTCTGTATATTTGTTTTCGGTTTTCTGTGGGGGAGTGAGACCAACTTGCTTCTATCCTGCTTATTTTATTTTTAATTTTTTTTAATTTTTCAATTTTTTTCTTCAAAGGCAGGCGTGACAGAGATATATTGCCATTTTCAAACCCCTTCACCTCACAATTTTATAGAGATGGCTTCTGTCCTGAAACCTCATGAAACAATCTCTGCTAGCTTCAAACTTTTTTTCTGTAGCTTCCTCACCTCTCTCAGCCCTCCAAACATTAAAGAGAGTCATGGCCTTACTTTGGATTAGGCTTGGCTTAAGGAAATGTTATGGCTGCTTTGATCTTCTATTCAGACCACTCAAACTTTCTTCCTATCAGTAATAAAGCTGTTTTGCTTTCTTATCATTCATGGGTTCACTAGTGTAGTACTTTTAATTTCCTTCAAGAACTTTCCCTTGTATTCACAACTTTGCTGTTTGAAGAATGAGGCCTAGCTTTCGGCCTATCTCAGTTTTCAACATACCTTCCTCATTAAACTTAATCCTTTCTAGCTTTTGAGTTAACGTGAAAACCTGGTTACTCTTCCTTTCACTTGAACACTTAGAGGCCATTGTAAGGTTATTAATTGGCCTAATTTCAATATTGTTGGGTCTCAGGGACTAGGGAGGCCTGAGAAGAGGGAGATAGACAGGAACCGCTGGTCAATGGAGCAGTCAGGGACATATGACATTTATGGAGTAAATTTGCCACCGTATGTATGTGAGTGCAGTATGTTGAGTCCCAAAACAATTACAATAGTGAGGAACATCAGAAATCACCGATCACAGATCACCATAAGAGATAAGAATAATGAAAAAGTTTGAAATAGAAAATTACCAAAATGACACAGACACAAAGTGAGCACGTGCTGTTGGAAAAACAGCATCGATAGACTTGCTTAATGTAGGATTGCCACAGACCTTCAATTTGTAAAAAATGAAGTTATCTGTGGAGTGAAATAAAATGAGGTATGCCTGTAATTAATACATAACCACTTTGGAAAACAGTCTGGTAATTTTTTTAAAAGTTCAACATGCACCTACTATATGTACTAGTCATTTCACTTCTATGTATTTACCCCCCAAAATATAAAACATATATCCATACAAAGACATGTATGTGCATCTTCATAGCAGCTCTATTTGTAATAGATCAAAACTGGTACAACCTAAATGTTGATCAACAGCAGAAGGTCTAAACAAATTTTGGTATATGAATATAATGAAATGCTACTCAGCAATAAAAATGAGCTATTGATATATGCAACAACACAATTAAATTTCCAAAATAGTTATTTTAAGAGAAGCTGTACTAAAAAAGAGTACACATATGTGGTTTTCAGTTTTTATAAAATTCTAGAAAATATAAACTAAGTGACAGAAAGTAATCAGTTATATAGGATGGGGAGTGGGGAGAAGTAAGAAGGGATGAACTGTTTGGGGGGATGATGGAAATACTCATTATCCTGATCATAGTCATGGTTTTATGGGTCCTTATATATGCCAAATCTCATCAAATTATACACTTTATACACAGTTGTATATGAATTATACCTCAACAGAACTGATTTTACAAAAATGACATTCTGCTTATTTCACATAAGAATCACTTAAAACATGCTAGATTTGAAGTAACTATATTTCTTACTCTATAGGACCTGTGAATAAAACACCAAGATTGGAAAAGCCATTTTAACAGTTCATAAAACAATGACAGCAAATTAACTGATTCATTTGCAATCAGTCTGTGCTTTTGAATATTGGACAAACTGTGCGGTTATAATGTGAAAAATTTTAATTTCACATGTAATCTGGGTATAAAACACTTTCAAAAATCAGCTTATGAACTGATTACTAGAAAGTTTATGTAAAAATTGTGGGGGCCAGGTGCAATGGCTCATAACTGTAATTCTAGCATTTTTGGAGGCCAAGGTGGGAGGATTGCTTGAGCCCAGGAGTTTGAGACCAGCTTGATCAACATAGCAAGACCTTGTCTCTACAAAAATTTAAACAATAATTAGCCCGGCATTGTGGTATGCACCTGTAGTCCCAGCTACTCAGCAGGCTGAGAGGCAAGAAGATCCTTTGAGCACAGGAAGTTGAGGCTGCAGTGACCTATGATTGTACCACTGCACTCTAGCCTGGGTGACAGAGACCCTGTCTCAAAAACAACAACAAAAACAAACAAAATGTTGAATTTAAAAATAATACAGTAACAGAACACTAATAAATACACAACTCTAAAAGGACTTATTCATTCAACGGTGTTTTGGTGTGTGTGCATATCTACTGGGTTTAGTTGAGATAAATGAAGTAAGAAAACCAAGATAAAAATGTAAACCTGGCCTTCCAGTTGCTTGCTGTCTACTGAGGAAACAACAGGTCTCTAACCAACCAAGCCAGAAATTAGAAAGTGATGAGCTCTCTAATCAGTGAATGAGAGTGGAGAGGAGAAGGGAGAGTATACTTCCTACTGAAGAAGATAGGGGTGAAGCTGAAGAAGACATTGTGAAGGAGCTGGAATGTTGGAAAGACTATTTGTAATATCACCTAGTTATTCGCTTTTCAAGCCTATTCTTGCATCCAGACTATCATTGCTTTTATATGAGTAACAATAATTAATTTTAAATGATGATTTTTGTATTCAGAACCAAGTGATGTTTTGTACATTTATTGTCATTTGAAAGTGTTCAATGATTAAAACACTGAAAAATCTTGAAAAGTAATTTTAGCAACCATGCCTTCTGTTCCTTTAGCCATTATGACTAGTAAGTTAGTACAGATTAGTATATTATAACTTATCTAGTGTTTTAGAAAATTGTTATTGCTATAAAATTCTTAATTAGTAAAATATTTGTTTATTATATGTTATTTTTAAGTGAATTCTATGTTATTTTCTTCAATTAGCTTTCTAAAGTGATAAAATTTGTGAAATATGTTACATAAAGCATTAGGGAATATTACTGTGTGTGAACATTTTTGCCTTGCAGATCTTTTCAACCAGGATTATCTTCTTTTGCCGATATTATTTTGGCCTTCTAGTCTTCTACTGTGACTCCCTGGAGTATGGTATTTGTAAGTTTTTGCAATACAAGGCTGTTTACTAGTCTTCTACAAGGAAGCTGTCTGTGTTTCATGGTCTACCATTTAGTTGAGTTTGTTTTTGTATAATTTTATACAGAAAGCCTTGGAGAGAGGGAGAGATGATGAGAGAGAAAGCCTCATGGATGAGTTTATTAATTGTTCATGACCATGATTTATCAGCAGGAAAAATCTTAAGTCTAATAATTAGAAAACTCCCCACTATGAAATCTAAGAGAATGTCTGTAATCCAGAGCAATTTTATATGAAAGTTAAAGTTACTTTTTGCTATTAACCAATCTATTTTTCAATACTATATATTCCATGACTATCTCCACCACCATTATTTCTGCCCCTTGTCTTTTCTGCTGAGTAGAACTAGCTTGCTATTTTGCAAACAGAAGCAAAATTATAAGCGGACCAATTTTAAATTGTTCTGTATTCTTGTGAAACATTTTCTGAGTGAATTTTTATTTCTGGAAATGGTATTTCACATTATTATGTTTGAAACACTAGCATTTACCATCTCAATTATTTTAATTACTAAGTTTGCAGCCATGAGCTTTCCACTGATGCAGTTCAGTGATCACTATAAGATGTTCTTCCACTACGTTTTCACTTTTTCAATATTGAGGGCAAATTACAATTCTCTCCCTGTGGTTCTAGAAATAATGGCCCAAACTGTTTTTCATAGACTTTATTCTGACTAGCTCTCCTCTTTACACTGGCATTCATCTGTGGCTAGAGATCCAGATTTTAACAGATCATTTCCTGTTATTACTACAGCAATATCAAAATACTGATCACTTACCAAGAAGAAAACTATCCAAAAGACTGAAGCAGAGAGTTCAGCCAGCTATTTGTTTTTCAACTATTAAAATTTATAAGAATCACATGTGAAATGGATATGGAGACAAAATAGAATAGAGTGTAGCCTTGGCAAGAGGAGGATAACAAGCCATCAGCTACTAAGTTATAACACATTCAGGTGTTTACCAAAGACAAGCGACAGGGATTTTTCTGTTTATTAAAAACAGTGTCTATTTTTTTAGAGTAGCATTCAGCAACAAATAGAATATGCAAATAACCCTATTCTTCAGAATTTTTTTTTTCAAAGTCATTTGGGCAGTTTAGAACAGAATTTATCTCTTTCTTGAAATTTTCAATTCTTAGATTGGTAATTGGATATAATTTAGACTCCCCTCCTTCTCTTTATACTTAGTAACCCTGAATCCTGCAGATATTTTCTCCACATTATCACTTTTAGTTTCACCCTTTTCACATCATTGTAGTTCAATTGAAGGAAGCTCCTAGTTGGACCACTAGCCTTTAGTTTATGCTAAAATAAAGTTATCCAAATAATATTCCATCCTATGGCATTCTGTAATTATTGGTATTCATACTAATTCCATATTACCTATATAAATTAACCTATGTAAGTAAATACAAAGTCCTCTGGCATCCCTTCAAGCCCATACAGCTCTCCTGACTTTAAAAAAAAACTCTTGTTTCATTATTCTCAGCCTTTTTGCTGCAACCAAGCAAATATAGTTGTCTATTTTAACCACATAACTCCCTCATTCTTTTACTTTTTAATGTGTAACATCTGATGGCCTATAATCTTGTCACTTTTCTACCAGTTTATGTCACTCAAAAGTCACTCCCTGGGAGCCTTTACTTGCCTGACTTTAATCCTGTATATTTTTATTTGTTGTTTTGTTCTAAATCTCTTCACCATTTGTGTAATCCGCCAGTACTATGCCGGTTAAGTATCCTTTATACAAAAATCCAAAATCTGAAATGCTCCAATAAGCATTACCTTTGAGTGTCATGTTCGTACTCAAAAAGTTTTAGATTTTGAAGCATTTTGGATTTCTGATTTTCCACTTTGGGATGCTAAACCTATATTAATTTATTAATATTTTACTGTGCATATTGCTAACTCCTGAAGGCAAGGTGTTAGTCTTATTTATCTTCTATTTTTGCTTTATTACAATTCTCAGTGTCTAGTAACATGCAGTAAACACTTATTTTAAACTAAAATCTTGCACTGATGAATACTTTCTCATATCTCATTTTCACAATAACTCTGTCAGGATTGAATTTAGCTATGTATAACAGAAACTCCTACTACATCGATTTAAGTAAGTTTCTATATTTCCCATATATTAAAATGTCTGGAGGTCTGTGGTTACTTCACTGGTCCAGCAGTCTACTAGAGGCTTTCTGAGAACTCAGATCATTCTCTCATGGTCCAAAGATGGTTGATATAACTATCACACACTTGTGATGGAAAGAAAGGAGAAGAGTGACAATGGCCACATCTGTTCTCTTGATAGGAAAAAAAACATCTCTGGAACTTGGAAATCTTCAGCCTACTTCTTATGTCTCTTGGTAAGAACTGCGTCATACTACCACCTCCATCTAGAAGGAAGCAAATGTATCTCAAAATCAGGAAACAGGATTGTCATTGTTGACCTAGGCAAAACACTGTTTTCTAGGGCTAAACACATAGCCTACCTGAAAACAAACAAACAGTGTATTTAATGCAAGGAAAAAGGCAGAATGGGTATTTGGCAGACAGTGAACAATGTCTGCCACACATAGCCTCTCGAAGCCTTGGCATTCTCATTTGCGAGCTGGAAATATTAGCAATATATCTCAGAGGACTGAATGAGATAACAACTGTAAGGACTTAGCACAGTGCCTGGCAAATAGTAAGTATTCAGTAAAAAGTAGCTGCTGGCTGGGTGTCGTGGCCTATGCCTGTAATCTCAGCATTTTGGGAGGTCGAGGCAGGCTGATCACAAAGTCAGGAGTTCTAGACCAACCTGACCAACATAGTGAAACCCTGTCTCTACTAAAAATACAAAAAAGAAAATTAGCCAGGATGGTGGCATGTGCCTATAATTCCAGCTACTTGGGAGGCTGAGGCAGGAGAATTGCTTGAACCCAGGAGGTGGAGGTTGCAGTGAGCCGAGATTGCTCCACTGCACTCTGTATATTATTATTAAAAATAATAAAATATAATAAAAAGTAGCCATGATTCCATTTATGAGAAACCCACAGCCAATATCATATTGAATGGGCAAAATCTGAAAACATTCCCTTTGAAAACCAGCACAAACAAGGATGCCCTCTCTCACCATTTGTATTCCATGTAGTACTGGAATTTTTGGCCAGGGCAATCAGGCAAGAGAAAGAAATAAAGCACATTCAGATAGAAAGGGAGGAAGTCAAATTGTCTTTGTTTGCAGATGACATAATTCTATATCTAGAAAACTCCATTGTCTCAACCCAAAAGCTTCCTAAACTGATAAGCAACTTCAGCAAAATCTCAGGATACAAAATCAATGTGCAAAAGTCACATTCCTATACACCAACAACAGGCAAGCAGAGAGCCAAATCACGAGTGAACTCCCAATCACAATTGCTATCAAAGAGAATAAAATACCTAGGAGTACTCCTAGTTAGTACTTGCCTTCCAGTACTTGCCTTCCAGTACTACATGGGAAGTGAAGGACCTCTTCAAGGAGAACTACAAATCACTGCTCAAGGAAATCAGAGAGGACACAAATGGAAAAAAAAACATTCTATACTCATGGATAAGAAGAATCAATATTGTAAAAATGGCCATACTGCCCAAAGTAATTTGTAGATTAAATTAAATGCTATTCCCATTAAACTGCCATTGACATTCTTCACAGAATTAGAAGAAACTATTTAAAAATTCATATGGAACCAAAAAAGAGCTCATATAGCCAAGACAATCCTAAGCAAAAAGAACAAAGCTGGAGGCATCACATCACACTACTGGACTTCAAACTATACTACAAGGCTACAGTAACCAAAACAGCATGGTACTGCTACAAAACAGAAACAAGACAAATGGAATAGAATATAGAACCCAGAAATAAGACTACACACCCATAGCCATCTGATCTTTGATAAACCTGGCCAAAACAAGCAATGGGGAAAGGGTTCTCTAATAATTGGTGCTAGGAAAACTGGCTAACCATATGCAGAAAATTAAAACTGGACTTTTTCCTTACACCTTACAAAAATTAAGATTGATTAAAGCCTTAAATGTAAAACCCAAACCTATAAGAACCCTAGAAGAAAATTTAGGTGATACCATTTAGGATGTAGGTATTGGCTATGATTTCATGACAAAAATGCCAAAAGCAATCACAGCAAAAGCAAAAATTACAAATGGGATATAATTAAACTAAAGAGCTCCTGCACAGCAAAAAAAAAAAAAAAAAAAAAAAAAAAAAAAAAAAAAAAAAATAAGAGTGAACATAAAAAATACATAATGGGAGAGAATTTTTGCAATCTATATGATG
>CAUYLG010042027.1:0-68925 GCA_963573385.1 Cacajao melanocephalus | reverse complement strand
AGTTATATAATTATATATTATATAATTATGTTATATAATATAATACAATTATATACTATATAAGTATATATAATATATGATATATATATTTATACACATATAAATATGTATATATATTTTTTTAATATATTTTATATATATATATAAATTTTATATGTTTTACATATATAAAATTTATATATATATTTTATATATATACACATATACTTTATATATATACTTTATATATATATTTTTTATATTCTTTATATATATACTTTATATATATATTTTATATATATATACACATATATACTTTATATGTATACATATATGCCTATTGGCCAGTTGGAAGTTTTCTTCTGAGAACAGTCTATTAAGGTCACGAAAGCCATTCTTGATTCAGTTGTTAACTTCCTCTGCGAAGACCCTGCATGACGTGGTGCACTTCCCTTTTACAATGTTCCTGACTCTGAGAATTACTTGTCTCTGTTTTCCCTGTAGGACTGGAATCTGTATGAGGGCAGGAACGTGTTCCTTGTTCTTGGCTGCATCACCAGCCTTAGACAGTTCTGAGCATAGGGTTCTGTTTAGAAACATTTGCTAGATAAATGTTATTCTGGTACGTTAAAAAAATGCTCGTGTCTTGATATTGAATTTACCTTTCAGTTTTCAAGAACTCATGTGTTGTGTGTGGTAGCAGTGTGTTTCTACGAGGGATGATGAGCTGTCAAGATTTAAAAACTGGGATGCTTTTGAAAATTTAGAGCTTTTAGTATTTTTACAAGGTTGAAGGATTTCTTTCTCATGATCATGCCTTTGAAATTCTTACAATAGCTGTCCACACGTAGCACCATAATTCTTCACCTATAGGAACAAAAACGTATGGTCAGAATTACCTGATTTTGCACAGAGTGAGCCTCACAGGGAAGAAAGTGCTAATAGTGAGACCAGATGAAAAAGTGATAAATAAGAAAGTCAAGAAATGACTTTGCACATAATTATACTTGGTTTACTTCTTCTTAGCTGAGGTGAGAATTTGAGAGCCATACCCAGTTTTCTCCACTCTAAATTCTAATGACCTAGACAACTGACCAAACGGAAAAATGTTTGACAGTAACCTCCAGGAGGGAAATCTGTAGCCCTTTCATGCAACCCAGTAATATTTACTTGTTTTATTGTCCGAAAAAACTGTTCTTTATTATTCCTGCTGTTTCTGCCTAGGAAAAGTTCGTTTTCTTTCTCGAAGAGATTTTCCATCTGTTGACAGGCATTCACACCAGTTGGCGTGAAAGATCACAGAACAGCTTTCACGGTGGAGTTTGGATCCATGTTTATCATCTACAGTTAATTAAAGTTGATTTCCCTGAACTTCTTGGGTAGTTTTGAGACGAGATTGAGAGGAATAAATTTTTGTTTCTTTGTGTTTGTGTAACCACATCAAACAACTTGTCTCCTCCTGCTCATCCATCCCCTTTATGCTTTTGCTATAAGAAACAAATCCAATCTTGTGCTACTAACTTTCCTGATAAAAATTATTGGCCTTTTGTTAGGCAAAACAGACTAAACCCATGGCCCAGATTCATGGATAATATTTTTGGGGTTAACTGCTTACAGAGATAGTTAAAAGTTATTACCACTCAGAGAAAGAGATAGCAATAATAGTTATGGACCCTTTTGTAGCAATTGCCACTGTCCTGAAAATATCAGCACAGAACTGTTGCTTTTCTAGCGAAAAGAAGAGTAAAACATACAAGCAGTTGCGGTGTGTGTAGCGTAGAGAATAAGGTTGATCCATTTTCAGTAGGGAATGGGACTTCAGTTATTTTTCCAGGACTGAAGATGAATCTTTGATGAGTCATCCTTACTTTCAGCTGGTTATAGTCAAGTCAACAAATATTTCCTGAGAAATACAGAGGAGCACTGAGACAAGTAAGGATCTTATACCAAGGATTTCTTTGGAAATGAAGATGCAAGCAGTCTGGGCCTGTGCATCTCATTGCATTGTCTGGGGACATATGGATTAGATTTGTGATGTTGGTCATATTAGCAAGATACTCAGGTCAACAGAGTCAAGAAGTGCGAGTGTGTTTAAGTCACATAATAGAACAATAAATTCTTCTGGTTGTCTTTTATTTTAAACATAGTGAGACCTCTTGTCTAACCAAAGCCAGGTGTGCTGATATTTGCTGGTGGTCCTAGCTACTCTGAAGGCTGAGGTGGGAGGATCGCTTGAGCCTAGGAGGTCGATGCTGTAGGGATCACTCCACTGTACACACCAGCCTGGGCAACAGAGCAAGATGCTGTCTCAAAAAAAGTAAAATAAAATAAGATAAAATAAAATAAAAAAGCAATTAGCACATCCAAAGAGTGCCTCCAGATAGTCATGGTGAAAAGGGGGCGATCAGTAACATTTTGATTACAATTGTGATGAAGTTGACAACTGAGATGAACTGTAGCAGTTTAAGCACTTTGGCAAATACTGCTTCAGATTCTATCATTTGAGAACACTGCAATAAAGTCAGTTAAGGGAAATCAATGAAATTGACCAGCAGGAAGATTGTTAAAATAATTGTCCTTGAGAGAAAAAGAAGCGTATCTTCTGGAGGAGCAAGCTCTCTCCATTGAGTCAAATGTCTCCACTGAGACACTTCCCCGGTATGACTTCAGTTACCTGGAGGTGCTACCTATGGACACCCTAATCTTGGGGTAGTTCTTTCCGAACTTCTGCGTGTGCACTCATGCATTCCTGCAGAAGCCCAGCGTGGCAGGGATTCCTGTCCTGTGCCGCACGTGTCTGTGGAATTCTTGTCTCTGGGAGTGTCAGGCTGTCACATTTGATAAATCCTGGATTTGAAAAGAAAAAAAAAAGAAACAAAACATTTACATCAAACCAATATGCAATGGCCAGAGCTGAGAAGAAAAATGGTCCACCCCACTGGTCTTCTCTCTCTCCTTCCCTCCTTCTCCTCCTCCTTCTCTTCTCTCTTTCAGCAAAACCTGGCAAATTCCTATGAATTCAAAGTTGGAACAAGACTGCTTTCTCCCCAGCACCTGCCTCCTTAAGTCCTAGGATGCTTGTGGCCCCATTGCACTGCTGAGCCTGGCAAAGGGAGAAGAGGTCACGCAGGACAAATTGAAGCAGTGCAGGGATGTTTGGCACCAAATTTAGCAAGAAATCCTGCCATCCTGTGGGCCAGCTGAGTCCCTTACCGTGTAGGATGTGTCCACATGGAGTCTTTCCATGGCCCTCAAGGACAACTGATGGAGCAGTGGCAGAATGCCATGTGGTCTTAGAAAAGGCTTTTAAATCTCTTGTTCTTATTTTCTAAAGCTCATACACTTTTTTTTAAACGCTGGAAAATTCCTTTGCTATTGGCCTTCCATTACCTAATTAAAATGAGAACAGTGTGTGAGGAAACTGTAATATACAGAAAAAAGCTCCTCTACTTTAGAGCAAGTGGCACTTCCAAGCCCCTTAAGATGTTCCCCCTGGAGGGGCGACTCACACCTCGTACCCCTTCTGACTTTGGTGACTTCAAGCACTTCGGAAGGAGCAACATTTGGTATGTCAAAGAAGGGACGTGCAAGAAGGGGAGAATTTTTCACAAAAGCACAGCTCCCTGCCAGAGAGCACACGTGAGGGCTGAGCATTTGGGCAGAAGCCACTCCCGTGTTTGAAAGATCTGCAGCGAGGCAGAGAGAACTAGAGGAGAAGGCTGAAGAAGCCAATGTATATTTCAGAGTGTGGCAAAAGTTCTCCGTGGTAATCCTACCTGAGGCAAAAATATAAAAGCAGATTTAGACCTCCTTATTATGTGAAGCCAAACGTGACCTTTACCTTCCAAGAATGATATTTTTTAAAAGTGAAAAAAAAAAAATTGGGCAGGAAACAAATCCCGATTTTTCATATGATCCAGCATTTAGGACCTAAATCCTTTGTACTTTACATTCTCACTGTTTAAATGTAAATCACATCATATACTGTCCGTGGGCTCTGTGATGCTAAAATGGTCAAGTCATGGTTCTACCCTTCTTCCTCCACTATGGACGGTGAATGCATCTTCTCCAGGGGTAGTCTCCAGGGGGCGCTGTATGCTGGGAGGAGGGCTGAAGTATCCTGCTGTCTGCTGAGGACTTTCAGACTTAGGGACCTAGGCCACATGGTTAGGGGCCAGGAGCAGAATGGGGATAAGCCCCTTCCTTTTTGTCTTTCCTGTTGATAATTCCATACTATTAAGAGAGATACTATTAGGACTGTCTCTTTTGAGCTTCCCATTCCCATATTTGCCTCTTTCAGGCTCTACCTTTGTTGAATTCCTGCAGTGCTGCCTTTCTCCAAGGTCATGTCTTGGCTCTTGCTGCATTTCCCTCAGTCCTCCGCCCAGTGGTGTGCTTCCTGGGCTGAGGTGTTGCTCCCCTTCACCTGTGGCTTGCATTGACTTCGGAGCCAGCCAGCCAGCTTGGAGATCTTGAAGGTGCCCCAAAGTCAAGATTTCCAAAATCAGAATGATTCGTGCATTTGCTTATCGACGACCTGCTGTGTACCAGATCCAACCACTTACACACTCAGCGATAAAGCAGCTTTAGCATCATTTTAGGAGCATGGACTTTGGAGAAGGGAAGGCTGGGGCACTTTTAAGCTGTATGAACTTAGGCAAGTTACGGAACTTCTTAAAACCTCTCTTTTCCACCACAAAAGGAGGATAATAACAGTGTATTATTATAATAATGCTCAATAAATACTATATAATTGAGATCAATAATATTAGTTGTTGTGAAAGAGACATGTCAAATAAATATGGGAAGACCAAACTATTTGTTAGTGCATCAGGGACAGCGTCAGAGAAGCAGAGCTGTTGAGGTCCTCCCTCAGAGACGAGAGGCAGTCAGCCAGGTAGGAAAGCGGGAAGGGTGTTCTCTTCTTCTGTTTGTGAAGGCATGAGGAGGTAGCATGAAATAGCACAGGCATTTTGTGAACGTTAAGTAGTGTAATCCTGAGAGTGAGACTTTGTGCGGATAAATGAGGAGATATGGAGGTAGAATGTACACAGGCATCACATCATCATGTACCTTTGTGTTAAGCTTAATAGTTTTTAGCAATTTTATCCTGGAAGCTATGGGGAGCAATTACAGGGATTTAAGCGGGGGAATGGCATGATCAGATTTATGTTTTAGAAGTAACACGTTGGCAACTGTGTGGAGAAGGCATTGGAGTCATGCCAGGCTGGAGGCGGTGATACTAGTTAGGAGGCAGTTGCAGTAATCCAGGCAAGACGTGATGAGGGCCTGGATTAAGGCAGTGGCTTTGCGGATAGAGAGAATGGTGTGGATGTGAGTGGATATTAAAGAGGTAGAATCTGTAGGGCTTGGTAGCTTTCGGTGAGGGCTAAATGAGGAAAGAGAATTGGGACGCCTGCCAAATTTCTGCTCTGGGCAAGTGGATGGATGAGTCCACGGTAGCATCACTCAGTGAAATATAGAATACAGAAAGATGAAAACATTTTGATAATGGGCCCAGCTTGGGACCCAGTGAATTTTTTTTAAAGATTCATTTGAGGAGAAATGGCTAATAAAATCCGGTCTTTTCTTTCAGAAGTAGGGAACCAGCATCCAGGGGATGGTAAATGGAGTAGCGTGTTCAGATGAAGAGTTGGGTATTGAGTGAGAAGAGCCAAAGCTGAGATCTGGGGAAACAGGGACACTCAAAAGAAGGAGGGTCATTGACCTGTCAGTGACGTAGGTGACGCCAACAAGCCATGGAGCCCCACAGAGAATCAGGAGAGACAGTGTCACAGAAGACAAAGGAGAGGCTAAGTCATGTAGTCACGAGACACAGACACATCAAGTTAGGAAGAGAAACCTGACCACTGGGTTGGAAACATGGAGGCCATTAGTGACCTTGGTGAAAGCGATTTTATGGGCGCTGTGGGAGGAATGCCCAAATGTAGTGCATTGAAATAATGTGGGAAGTGAGAAAGGCTAGGTATCCAATATATTCCACTGCTTCAAGAGGCTTTGCAGTGAAAAAGGCAGAGGCGTAGAGAATTTAGAAAGGAGTTTGAAGTTGAAGAAATTTGAATTTTCTTTCTTTTTACTTTTAATTTATTTATTTTTGGAGTATAAATGTAGAACACTGTGTGTGTGTGTATCTGTGTGTGTGTGTGTATCTGTGTGAGTGTATCTGTGTGTGTATCTGTGTGTGTATGTATCTGTGTGTGTGTATCTGTATCTGTGTGTGTATCTATATCTGTGTGTGTATCTATGTGTGTATCTGTGTATCTGTGTGTGTATGTATCTGTGTGTGTGTATCTGTATCTGTGTGTGTATCTATGTGTGTATCTGTGTGTGTGTATGTGTGTGTTTGTATCCGTGTGTGTGTATCTGTGTGTATCTGTGTGTGTGTATCTGTATGTGTATGTGTGTGTGTATCTGTGTGTGTGTATGTGTGTATCTGTGTGTGTGTGTGTGTGTGTGCGTTGCAGGAAAAATTCAGTAGAAATAGAAAGATTGAAACAAGTGATGGAATGCAGCCTTTGAGGAGGTGAGAAGGGGAGGGTCACAGAGCATGAGTGACAGCAGGGTCACCTCCTTCACTGAGACGAAAGAGAGTGAGTAAAGACCAGTGCAGGCATAAATATGTTTTAATGGTGGGAAAAGAGTTCTTTCTCGATACCTTATATTTGCTTCTGTTAGGCAGGAGCAAGTTGATTTGCTGAGGCTATGTAGCAAGGAGGCTTGAGGATAGACATAACATTTTAAGTAGGGGAACTAGCTAACATGTACTGAGTGCTTACTGAGCTCTGATCAGAATTTACTTGAAAGGTATTCACTCTTTTAATCCTCAAAATCACCGTATAAGTCAGGTAAAACAGTCAACCTCATTTTACAGATGAGGAAACTGAGGCACAGAGATTAAATATCTTGACAGAGGAGAGCTGGAACCCAAAGTTTTGCCTCCATGACCCATTCCTTTTTGCATTTATATATCTATGCAACACCACATTTGGAAGTACTACAACTGATTGAAATAATGGACCATGAAGTCCAATCGTTAAAGGAAAGAAAATTAAAATTCAAAAAGGTAACAGTGGCTTCAGATATTCCTTCACAAAATGAAGGGTCTGTGATGGGAATCTTCATAGAGTATCTGTGACTTTGAATGTTGTTGTGGAGAGACTTAAGAGTAATGAACTAGATCAGAAACGAATAAACAAACCCTGGAGGGGTTGCTGAAGGGAAATGGAGTCAGACAAGTGAAACTACTGTAAGGTTAGGGTGTTGGCTGGATTGACCACTTGTATTTTAGCTTTCTTGAAATATAGTTGGTACATAATAAACAGCATGTATTAAAGTGTAAAATTTGATAGCTTTTGACACAGAATATGAAGCAATCACTACAATCGGGATAATGAACCTAACCACCCTCAAAGGTTTCTTCACACCTCTTTGGGATCCCTCCTCACTCTTTCCCCTTTCACTCTGCCCACCTCATTCCCTGTTTTAGTTCATTCTGGTTGCTATAACAAGCTACCATAGACAGGTTGCTTTATAAACAATAGAAATTTATTTCTCACAGTTCTGGGAGCTGGGAAGTCCAAGACCAAGGTGCAGGCAGATTCAGTGTCTGGTGAGGACCTGCTTCCTGGCTTATAGATGGCAGTCTTCTCTTTGCATCCTCACAGGGCGAAGAGAGGAAGCAAACTCTCTCAGGAATCTTTTAAGAACACCAATCTCATTCCTGAGGACTCAATCCTCATGACCTGTAGTCTAATTACTTCTTAAAGACTCCACCTCCTCATACCATCACCTTAGGAGCACAGATTTCGACACATCAGTTTTTGAAGGGAAACACACCTTTAGACCATAGCACTGATCTGCTTTCTGTCACTATAGGTTAATTTGCATTTTCTAGAATTTTACATAAGTTAAATGATACTACATGTGTTCTTTTTTGTTGTCCTTGATTTTTCCACTCACCATAATTATTTTGAGCTATTCACATTGTTGCAAGTATCAATAGTTAATTCATTTTTATTACTCAGTAATATCTATTGTATGCTTATGCCACAATTTTGTAATCTATTCATCTGCTAATAGACCTGAGAGTTGTTTCCAGTTATGGGTTATTACAAATAGAGCTTCCATGAATATCCATGTGTGAGTCCTTGTGTAAACAAATGCTTCCACTTCTCTTGGATAAATACCTAGGAGTTGATGGGCTAAGTCACATGGTAGGTATACACTTCACTTAATAAGGAACGACCAGATTGACTTCCAAGGTCAAAGTGAACTGTATCATTTTCCCTTCCCAACAGAATGGTATAAGAGTTCTAGTTGCTCTCTATCCTCTCTGAAACGTGATATGGCCAACCTTTTTAATTTTATTAATTATAGTCAGTGTGTAATAACATCTCATTGTGATTTAATTAGTACTTCCCTAGTGATTAATGCTATTCAGCAAGCTTTAATATGCTGTATTGAATATCTGTATTTTTTGGTAAAGTGTCTAAATATTTTTTGTCATTTTTGAGTTGTCTTTGTATTAATTACGAGTTCTTCGTGTATCTTTTGTTCAAAGACCTTTGCCAGATATATGATTTGGAAATATTTTCACCCAGTCTGTGGCATTTCTTTTTCATATTCTTATGCAGTTAATGCTTTTGGAGGGATAAAAGTATTTAATTTGGATGAAGTTCAATTTATGGATTTTTATTTTATACCTTGTAATTTTTGGTCCTGTTTGAAACATATTTGCCAAACCCAAGGACACTAACATTTTTCTCCTAAGATTCATTTGTATATTTTGTAAGGTTACATTTTTTTTTCTTTGCATATGGCTATTCATCTTACAGCACAATTTGTTGAAAAGATTATCCTTCCCTCATTGAATCACTTTAAGGCCTTTGTTGTAAGTTAGTTGATCATGTGTGTGGGAGTCTATTTCTGAATTCTCTATATATTGCCATTGATGTATTTGTCTACCTTTATGCCAGAACCACATTGTCATAATTATTGTAGTTTTATAATAAGCCTTCAAACCACATAGTATAAGTGCTCTAGCTTTGTTCTTCTTTTTCAAACTAGTTTTGACTATCCTAGGTCACTCACAGTTTTATATAAATTTTAGAATCAGCTTACCAATTTCTGTAAAATCCTGCTGGAATTTCAACTGGAAAAGCCTTGAATCTGTGGCTCCATTTGAGGGTGATTGGGTCTTAAGAATTGTCTGTTAACCTTGAAATGTGTATTTCTCTATTTATTTATGTCTTGAATTTCTCTCATTAATGTTTCGCAGTTTTTAGTGAGCATATCTTACACATCTTTTGTCAAATTTATTACTGAGAACTTTATATTTTTGGCCCTATAACCAATGAGTTTTATCAATGTATTTTATTTTTAGAACACTTTTAGATTTGCAGAAATTTGAGCAGATAGTTCAGATTTCAAATAACCACTTTTCACACACACTTTATCCTGTCACTAACATGTTACTTCAGTGTGGTGCATTGAAGAACCACTATTGCTCCATTGTTATGAACCAAAGTCTACAGTTTACTTCGAGTTCTTTAGTTTATTTCTGATTTTTTTTTCAGTTTTAGGTCCTTTCTAGAATACTACAATACATTTAGTTATCATGTCTCCTTAAACTCTGCTTGGCTGTAACATTCCTCTGACTTTCCTTATTTTGAGGATCTTGACAGTCTTGAGACATAATGGTCAGGTATATTGTTAGATGCCCCTCTATTGGAATTTATATGATGTTTATCTCACGTTTAGGCTAGGGCTATGTGTTCGGGGAAGAAAGTCACAGGAACAAAGAGCCATTTTCATTATATTAAGAGTACATACTATCAACATGATTTATGAATGATGATGTTGATCTTGATACGGGGTTGAAGTAGTGTTTGTCAGCTTTCTCCACTGTAAAGTTAGTCTTTTATTCCCCCTTCTTACTTGGTACTCTTTGGAAAAAAGTCACTATGCACAGCATACCATTACAGAATGGAAAGTTATGATCTGTGTTAGAGGGACAGAACTAATAGGAGATATATATACATATACATTATATATATATGTGGATCATAAAGTCAGGAGATTGAGACCATCCTGGCCAACTTGGTAAACCTCGTCTCTCCTAAAAATACAAAACTTAGCTGGGCATGGTGGCACATGCCTGTAATCCCAGCTACTCTGGAGGCTGAGGCAGGAAAATCGCTTGAACCAGGGAATCAGAGGTTATAGTGAGCAGAGAGCGCTCCACTGCACTCCAGCCTGGTGACAGAGCAAGACTCCATTTCAAAAAAAAAAAAAAAAAGTGACAATTTAGGCCTCCTTCATTCTTTATCATGAGCCAGAAATTTAGGAGGACTTCCAAATGTTTCTACTTACAAAACCAAAGACACCTGTTGTAAGACACTTAACCCAATCAAGGATCACAGCCGTGTTTCTAGGGCATTCCTGATTGTCTGTGTGACCCTTTGAAATCTTGCCATTGTTACCGAGAATGTTTTACAGCCATTAATGAATCATGGATAAAGCCTCACAAAGTCAAGCTTGAGGACTCCTGGGCTATCGTGAACATTTAGCTTTTTTGGTGAGAACACTCAGCGTTTTTGGTGAGAACACTCAGCGTTTTGGTGAGAACTTTCTCTCCAGTGTAGTAGGACAGACCTGAAAACCGGTCTGCTAATTGCGTTGAATTGCTTGAACAGGCTATTTTTGTCTTAAGAAATCGCTACCCTTGCTGGAAAGAACCAGGCTGTTTTTTTCCTGAAAAATTTACTTTTGTCTTCTTTCCCTGGTTCTCTCCTGCCCTCTTAGAGTAAATCCACATTCTAACCTTATTTATTGGTATTCTCTCTTTAAAACTTAAGATGTACATAATTACTTTCAAAGATAACACAATAGTATAATTTTTTTTAAGTGTTTTTACTTTTGATAACACACTAGTATAGAATTTTTTTGTAAGTGTTTTTACTTTTGATTACCTCGCCATTCCCATGAGATAAAGGTCAAAGAATTTAAGCATCACAAGATGATAGTTAAGGTCACACATTTGTAGAGGTGGAACCTAGGCTTCCTGTCTCCTACACCAGGATCGCTCCACTGGACTATGGGGTATTCAGCACTTAATGTCAGCCAGCTGCTTTGCTAAGGACTTTGCATATATTAACTCATAATTCTGAAATGTTATTTAATGCCAATTTTACATATGAGGGGACTGAGGCTTAGAGAGATAAAGCCGTATTCTCCAAATGATATAGTAATAAATCCAAGCTGGTTACTAGTTGGACGTGATTGAGTCCAACCTTTGAGCCATGCTCTAACACCTCTGTGGCTTGGCCAGGGCTGCTTTTCTAAGACCGAGGTCACTTCATTTGGTTGCTTAGGTATTGCCCTGTGTAAAGGCGTCTAGCTTTGGAGACTGGCAAGGCTGAAATCAGCCCGAAGTTTACTGGCTGGATTTATCAGGCAATGGGCATGGCACAGTCATCAGGGAGGAATAACTTAAACCGGAATATCTAGTGGGGACACTTCTCCTAGGCTTTTTGGAGGGATGCCTTTTCAGCACATGCAAAGCTGCCATGTGTGCTGGCTGTGAGCCTGGCTGGGTCAGTCACGCACACTCCTACCTTGGGATCATAGTCCTTGCTGTCTTATCCAGCCCTCCTATAAAGTCAGCCTGGGGGATGATCGGGGCTTAAGAGGGAGGAATTGAGAAATTCCAAAGTTAGTTTATAACTTTTCAGCTAAATCATGAGGGAAGAATGCAATTTTCATTGGCAGTTGCCTCTATGCCATTCAGGTAGAACTCAATATCTAGGCTTGAGATTATGTACTTTTATAAAGAAACTTCAGAGCTCATCGGACATGTTACCAGCTACCAACTTGCTACTGATAAAAGAGACTGTAATATTTACCAAGCAGTTAAAGTATCAGGCTACAAACTGTAAACTTTCCTATCGCTGATATTTGATGTTTCTAGTAAAACTCAATTCAGTGCCTGAGATGATACCTGGAAAGTCCATAAAACTTCAAAGATCTATAAACAAGTCAACTTAACTACCCCAAATATCCCAGTGTGCCGTTTGTACTTCAGCTTTCCCACACGTTGACTGAGAAAGAAGACTCAAACCACGCACAGGGGTTTAAGCGAAATGGGTCTATTAGTTGGGGAATTCTGAGCTTCTAACAGAGATGTAGAGTGATTGAGTTCCCAATTACCCAGGAGGGGCTAGCCTCATAAGACTGTGCTTTGTTTAGGTCCAGGTAATAGGAACTGGGGTGCTCCTTGGGATAGGAAGGGCTTTAACACGTGTTATTCACACAGTGAACATGATGACGGGCCCAACTGGTTTGCAAGTCAAGGAAAGTCAGGGAACTCGGTTGCTCACTGCGCTACACTGTGTTTGCATCACACTGCTAAACTTAACACCTATTGCAGGAGTGGAAAATACTATAGACACGTGAGTTATGATTGCTGTGAAAGCCGTAACTTTGCATTTATTGACTTCGTTGTGTTTAATGCTTTAGTGTTGTGTCAGCATGTTTGAAGAAGGGGTGCAGGGTAGAATATGTGTCCCATTTTCAGATGAAGGTCAGTCTAACTTTACACATTCTTTCCCCTTAACAGGTTCTCTGGAGTGACAGAAAGCTGTCAGACTTCAACTCTGGTTCAATAGCTCCAGTTCCATTGGCCCGACTTAGAAAATACATCAGTCTGGGTCCAACTCACAAAATTTAGACACAAAAAGGAAAAATAAATTCCTTGTGAGGTCATCCCTCCAGTCTGAACACTATCTGGTAGACTCCTTGAGCCACTAAAATGGCAAAGATCTTGGCCACCTGCCCAGATATTGGAGAGGATGGAAGAGTTAAGGAAAGGAGCCAGGAGTCATGGCGCAGGAGAGCACTGAGCCCGAGCAGGGAAACGGAGCAACCCGAGGCCCTGCAGACTGGGTGGCCGCTTGTGGTGGAGCAGAGAAGAGCAGACCCCATGCGTGTGCTTGGGGTGGGGAATGGGGGAGGCCTGGAAACCGTTCAGAGAAAAAGAAAATGCTTATTCATTTCTTTACAGGTGTGGAGTCACAAAGAGTTTCGGAAAATGCAAGAACATCACTGTCCGCCTTTTCTTGTTTTTAAAAGTCCAACAGAAATTTGAAGGTGTAGAAGAAGCAGGGGTAGAGCTTTGATGTTTGTGAGCTCTATGTGGTAAGTAGATTGGGTGTGAGTGTGCCTCTGCGCTTCTGGCCTTGCTGCTCACCACTCAATACCTCCTCCGTCTGCATTCACAGCCAGCAGCCTGTTACTGACCTTTATGGAAATCAGCCTGAGATGGGGCATTTCAGCAGTGCACTCATTAAGCTCCAAGCTGAGGGGATCCTTCTTTCTGCAGGGTTGTATTTTCAAGCACACTGGTTATCTGAATGAAGTTGAGAGGGCCAGAAACCCCTAAGTCCTAACACTGTATGCCTCAGATTTGTTTTTGAACAGTCTTTTTTTTTCAGGCATTTGAGAATATTGAGAACATATTATAATGTTTATTCTATTCTATTTTAAAAAATTTTTCTCAAAAGCAATGTGGTTCCCTTGTATTTCTCTCTGGATAAAATCACATGAAATTATTTTATATTGCCGGACAGACTGCACTGTTAACCCTTGCCGTATGCAGTGTGTGTCAGTAACGCATTACAGACAGCACACTATGGGTAAAAGCTGCTGTAAGCATCAAAATATCTCTGTTCTCCCAAGAGCAGTGGATATTGTGTTACTGATTGTTAGTTTGAGGGATATGGTTTAAACACTTACTTTAAATAAAAGTACACATAAAACAGACCCCGTTTTTGAAACACCTTTGATCTATAAAAGGTATGAAACAAGAATAGATTTTACTGAGAACTAACATATTCTTCACCAAGTTGGTTGGCTTTTTACATGTTTTTATGAAGGATAAATATTTTGCACATCCCTTGAGATGGAGAGAAAGTTCTAGAAAGGTGTTACAGTGCAAGGTTTCTTTTTTAAAACCTGTTTCTGCTTTGCCAAAATCCTCTACTTCTGCTGAATTTCCCTCTAGCCTATTCCTGCTGAAGACCTAATGGCAGCTGATGACTATGGGAGAGTATTCACACACTCACACATTTGGGTCCTCCGAGCACTTTCAATATGAGGATAACATCTCTGTTGGTTTAAGTTACTCTTACACGTTACATGAGCCTGATATAAAAGGTTGCCTCACTCTAAATTTCTAATTTTTCTTTGCTGAGAATACCCATAAAAATCCGTATCTTTGAAGATGGAAAAAAGAATCCCCAAGTCTGCATAATGTCCTGGATGTATTCGTAACAGGGAGAGCGTTTCTCTGCACATACTCGGTGGGGAGAATTAGGCTGATAATGGTTTATTTATTCAGCATTCAACACTTATATGTTATAAGGATACTTAAAAATTATATAAATCTAAAAGTTTTACATATACCAAGCTAAAGTCATATGTATGATGCTAAAGCCATTTAGATATTTATATTATTATGTGTATGAATCTAAAAAAAGTGGTCTTTTGTTGAAACAAATGCCTTGATTGGTCATTTTGGGAGACAAGTCAAGCTCCAGGGCAGTCCCCAAAGACAGAGAGAGGACATGGCAGCCTCTTAGACAGCTGAAGCAAGAGTTTGAAGAAGTAAGCACATTTCTAGGAATAGTGGATCTAATATGAAAATGTGTAAGTAATTTACATTGTCCATTGTCCGATGTAAATTTTTTTTGTATCGTCAAACTTTTAATAACTTTGGCTTTTTATGTGATAGAAATAATATCAAAGGGGCCCAGCTGATGCAGACTTATAACCCAAGATGTGAGGAAAATATATTTCTTAATCAAACCAACAAACAAGCATCATCTTGTGGATCGTGATTATGTTTAGCCACTTTCATGTATACAGACAGGTTTCTGTATACAGGAGAAAAAGGACTACCTTCCATGAAAATTCATTTTTCTATGAGAGTTCTTAAATTCACAAGTGTAGTCACATTGATCTTTCTCTGGAGGTACGTATAACATGGTTATATTAGATATAACATCTGTGTTAAATTAGATTTGAAAATTTGCTGCTGCTATAACAGGTTTTAAAATATAGGACACTAGCATTTTTTTATTTCAAGCTGATTTCATATATCAGTTCAGGCTTTTTATTACTATGATATTTCACTTAATTGTTTTTTTAATCCCTTCTGTGCAGTTAGATGTAATTGTTTCCATTAAATGTGCTAAAAATAATATTTTAAATGGCTTTATAAAATTGGCCATGAAATGAGTTCTTGTTTGGGGAAAATATACAATATACACATATAAACAGAGGAAAAAAATTAGACGAGCAACATACTGAGTCTATGAAGTCTGTGTAAATGTAATGGTGTAACATTTACTTATAGTTTCTTTTTAATAAATTACCTTAGATTTACTGATTTCTGCAGTATTATGGGAAGGTTGCATTGCAGGTATTAAATCATGATTCCATACAGAAGTACTAATGAATGAGTTTTTAGATGGATGCCAGATTGATGAGATTTCTAATCTGTGTTACTGGACAAGTTTTTCAAAAATAGATACAATATCAATTACATGAATTGAACTACTGAATTGCATTGATCACTTGGATGAATGTTCCAGTAAATGCAAACAAAAGGAAATGTTTGAATCATTAAATAATGGAATCTACATGGGACTCATGGTGAATAATTCAGACATTTTGCCCAGATTTGCAACTGTATTTTGAGTGGTACTCATTAGGTACAGAATCACATTTGTCGACCTAATTACTTATCGCTTGCATTGATCACGGTCCTTTGCAGCTTCTTTATGTGGCTCCACATTGTAGTGACTGGGGGAGTGCTCACGACTGGAAAGCCGACTTCACTGCTTTGAGGGCAGACTTCCTCCATGCATTTTCCTTAAAGCTTCCCAGGAGAGTCTAATACACTGCCTTGGGTTGAAAACCACTACCCTACTGCATTTGTTGGCTTTTTAAATTTTTAGTTTTTTAAAAAAACTTGTTTCTCCAATTCAGCATTCAACTGGGGACAATACCTAGCATAGGATGTGGCCCACCATGAGCCTCAGGAAGTGTTGGATAAACGAGCTCGTGCGTTGTCTTCTAAGATGATTATGCGGCTCTCCAAGCAACACAGCTTCTAATAAGACAGTCCAGAAATTAAGCTGAGCTGCCAACAAGTAGAATTAGCCTTATCTCAACAAAATATGAGGACAGACAAAATCTTCTCAAAGGTCCTAAACAGTGAGACCTCAGGAGAAGGTGAAGGAAGGGACTCTAAGCTCAGCACTTGAAGGCATGAGGTACAGAAGATTCTAGAATGACATCATCATCCTGACAGCCAGGCATCAACAGGGACACAGAGAGGGCCACGGAGGTGTATGTTTTCTAATGGTGTGTTTTTCAAAGGAGGAGATGACAACCCAAGCCCCACGGAACCATATCCAGGTTTAAAGGGACTGAGACCCCACCACCCAAAGACATCATGACTGCCCAAGAACACCTCAGACAGATAAGAAGATTGGGGATGCTTGTTTAGCTCCTAACCTAAACCAGTTTAGGTGAGAACATTACCAATGTTTATGTGTCTCATAAACCAAGTTAGGTAAGTCAAAATTTATCTAGGATTACAAATTTTGTAACAGGTAGTAGATTTTTCTTTGATATTCCCGTGCTTTTGAGTCAGATAGAATATTTCATTTGAGATAGTCCAATATTACCATGACTAAACCAGGGAGATGGCTGAAGATCTGTTTCCTCTAGGCTTTGGCCAGCATTAGGAATAATGATAAGATGGCAAGGATTTAGTGGGAAATTGCTTAGGCACAGGCACTATACTAAATGTTATCCAGGCTTATGTTATGTAATTTTCCCAGTAGACTTGAACCAGGATTCTGTGTCGCAAGTGACAGAAAACCCAATCCATACTGGCTTAAACAAAAACAGAAAATGTACTGGCTCCTATAACAGACTCTTAAGTCTGGTGGCAGTTCCAGCTTCAGCTGCAGCACAGATGAAATTGCTATGACCTGGCTTCTCTCCCTTGCTCAGCCTTGCTTCTCCCGTGGCGGCTCTGTTCCCTTGAGGCAGCTTTTCCAGGGCAAAACCTGACTCACCCCAAGCTTTGCGCCCAGTGAGGAAGAGAAAACATCTTTGTTGTCAGTAGCAACAGAAGGCACAGGATTCAGCTTGGCCACGTGCTCACTCCTGAGTCTACTGCTTTGAGCAGGGGACCACAGTGAATTGATAGACTTAGACTCGGGGAACTGCAGCTACAGGTAGAGATAAGCATGAACAAGAGGCAAATGTCCATATAAAAATCAAAGGCAGCTGTCAGAAGAAGGAGCCATATGGAGGCTTAGAGAGTCGAAATCGCTCGCCTAAGCTATGACAGTTAGCACGCGGCCTTGTTGGCATTTGGAGGAGGAGTGGATGACAGAGCACAAGTCAAATGGCAGCTCTGCAGGGTTGTATTTTCTTCCCAATCATGTAGCGGGGACAACAGAGTCTGGGGGAGGACCAGAGCCCGGGGGGGGACGAGCAGCCTCGTTTCCCCAGGATCCCTCTCCCCATCTCTTCAATCGCAAACCCATCTTTTCAAAAGAAATTCTGTGAGGCACAGCTGTGAGCACTTGTGTATAATAAGTTGTTTCTTTTAATAACAACTGTATTAAAATTGGTCCCATGATCATTTTTCATCTACCTATTAAGAGGAATTTTCCACACAAGTTCTTATAATTGGCAGTAGGTTCATCCTTTTAAAATCCTCAACCTTTAACAAATATTTTCACACTATGTAAGCCAAAGATAAGGAGGAAGGGCAATTTTTTGACAAAAACAATTAAAATAAGCTTTGGCCATGCTTGCTTTGTGCAGATCAAGCCTGTCAATACCAGCTGGTGGGATTTGCTCTGGGTTGTTGGGTATGTTGCATATTTGGATGCATTTAGATGTCTTCTATGTCTCCTTCTAGTTGGCTTTCAACAGTGAAATGTTCTTTACCCTGTATAGTATATTATATGCTTAGTTTTTCCATTGCCTCTGAGATAGTTGTTGATTTTATATAGCTCTTTTATGCTTTCTGCATTTTTTTTCTTTAAAACTCACGCCAGCCACAGATTCAGTTTTCTGTCATAGACTGGCTTATCATTGACAGTTCCTCATCTTATATATTACCTGCTCTTGTTCACTGGCTGCCAATGAAAAGACTCAGCCCTAATTCTGCACAGTCTCGTTCTGACACTTGAGGTATTGCTTTTTTGTTTCCACATCATCTTGTCTGTGAAAACATTCTTGTCCTGATTTGCGATTATACTTACTTTATATGCTACGGTTTTTAGTTCATCTTCTTATTTAGTACCAATTACTTGATCAAGGATGATGGATTTTTAACAATATAGAGTGTAAACATCCTGAATCAAATGCTTCTAAAGGTGAAAATGTAAATGTAATATTTTGGTCATATTTGGCAAGAGAATCCTGAAATATTGAACATTCCCCTTGACAAGTTACGTCATCAAACCAGGTCTCTGTACAGAGGGAAAAAAGGAAGATGATTTAACTTTTCATACTAACAGTGCCTTTAGGCCCTAGGTTACAGTCTGGTGGGCTAGGTGGAATTCCATGGAGAATGGTCTTCAGCAGTCATTCAGAATGAATACTAACAGTGCACAGGTGATAGTCTTCCTATAGTCACCCACGAGCTGGCCTTGTCCGCATCTTTCCAGTCCACTGCCCAGAAAGACGAGAGTAGATCTGGCCACGAGAAAACTAGAGGAAAGCAGTGAGTAAGAGAGTTTGATTCAAAACAGAAAAAGGAAATGACTGAGATTTACCAAGACTCTTCTTGGTTGGTGGCCAGGCACGGTAGCACATCGCCACTGAGGTCAATCATATGCCACTGCACTCCAGCCTGGGTGACCAAGTAAGAACCTGTCGATAAAATACACACACAAATACATACATGCATACATACACACAAAGACTCTCCTTGGCACGGGAAGGATTTGGAAAAACAGAACATTGCTTCCTAAGTCTACCTGACTTACTCATATCAGAGAATAGAACACTGAAAAAGGTGAAAGAGGTGGCCGGGCCTCTCCAAAGAGGAGATCCACTAGGCCGAACGTCTCCAGGTTTCTTGGATGAGCAGATTCAAGTAAAAGAGAGAAAAATGAGGAATGATCAGTCTTGCTTCATTGGAGAAATCGCCCAGGCCAGGCTTTGTACTTCATCCAAACATACATGCATGTGCATGCACACACCAAGAGAGGCAAGAAAGGGCGACTGATATAGAGACGGACAAAGAGAACCACGTGGAGAGATGGCTAGAAGTAAAACCTACTTCTCTTGATATCTAAGAAAATAATTCTCAAACCTTCACCCTTTCAACCAGTTTGAAAGCTTTCCCCTCACGCCTGCAATCCCAGCACTTTGGGACCCTGAGGTGCGTGGATCACAAGGTCAAGAGATAGAGACCATCCTGGCCAACACGGTGAAACCCCGTCTCTACTAAAAATACAAAAAAATTAGCTGGGCGTGGTGGCGCGCGCCTGTAGTCCCAGCTACTGGGGAGGCTGAGGCAGGAGAATTGCCTGAACCCGGGAGGCGGAGGTTGCAGTGAGCCGAGGTTGCACCACTGCACTCCAGCCTGGCGCCTGGTGACGGAGTAAAAAAAAAAAAAAAAAAAAGAGAGAAAGCTTTCCCTTGGGGTAAAATGAGGGGCTTATGCCTAGAGACTTACTGAGAGGAAGCGAATGTGAAGAAGACAGGAATCTCTGAATTTTCCCCGTAGGTGTCAATGAATTCCATTGTATACTACCTTCAGTACAGAGACGTTGAGAAGAGAGCAAAATAGGTGTCTGCTCACTTTGTTCCACCATCTTTGTCATACTATGGACTCTTGTGCCAATCTGGTGATGCCCGCAGACACTTTCATGGAAAAATGTTTCTAAATACATAAAATAAATGACAAAGAATTCCAAAAGGGACAACTTATGCTGAGATAGACTTCTACCAATAGATGGCTCAGGGGAGGGAATTCAGGGAGCCCCAGTTAGGACTCAGTGTTACACAGGGCTGTGCACCAAGCAAGGTCCCTGCAGGAAACAGGTGGCATACTCAGGCTAGGAAAATTTGAGGATGATTTCATAAAAAGGTATTTACAAAGCGTGGGACAGGGAGACCGTGAAGAGCAATGAAGTGCATATTTCCAGAAAAGGCAAGCGTATGATCAACCCCAGATACAAAGGAAAGAGGAGCAGGATTTCCTGGAAGGAGGTTATTTCAGAAGAGAAGTCACTCGTCTTGGGATTGGGCCAACCACAGGTGACTCTTGCAGAGAGGGAGTCAGGAGCATATATACTCCTCGCCTGATCTGCTGGGATCCCCAGAGTGCCATACATTAAGCAGACTCTTAAAAAATGTAAATCGAGTTAGCTCGCAACAATTCTCACGTCCTAGAGTCAGAGCCGGCCCAAGCCCATCAATCCCCATACAGGCCGACCTCCTGCCCGTGGAACTAGAGCATTCTGAAAAGGTGGAGCAGGGAAGTAGACAAATCACCAAGCACAGATGATACTGGTAAAAAGTGCCTTCACTGTAACCTGGTCTTTATTTTTGTTGGCAAATATTTAGAAATACTTTAAACCGTATGTGGAATTAGAGTAATGGACCCCGCTCCCTTTTGCTAGAGTAATTTTTCTGAGTTATTTAAAAAGCAACACCCACTGATAGATTTCCCAGGAAATCTCATTATTTGCAGGTTAGCTGGCCAGAGATGTCATCTGTCTGTGCTGAAGGAGAAATCCTTTACAAGTTTCATTTTGAGAAATGGTTAAAGTCACCAAATTCTTTGGGTGCAGCTATTTGGTCTTTGAAAATATAGGTGGAGTCCTTGGAAACTATTTGGAAAGTCATTTTGTTCCAATGGGTTGTATTGTCATTCTACAGATTACCCAAAACTATTTTAAAAAGGAAAAACAAAAAGAACGATTATTATCTACCCAGGGAGATTCATTGAGAATGTATACACAATGTCCTATGATGTTTTTGCCTTTTATAATAATAGAGGGTTAACGAAGATCTGACCCCAAATGTCTGTGTTCCCGAGACGAGACGCATGTGGTCAGTTACCTTGGTACAAAGGTAGTACCGACACAGAAATGAAAATCATTTACTCTGGGAACTCAGCCTGCCAGCACGCCTGTGAAATGATTTGCATACGGTTGTACCAGGAGTTCCCAGAACTCGTTCCTGGGTGTTCCCTCCGCTATTTCCACTGCTGGCTGGCTGATTCTGTTTGGGTGTATGTCTCCATGTGTCATGATGTTCTCTTTTAAAATACAGCAAAGTTCAAGTTTTGCTTCCTTAAAAGCACACTTGGTCCTCAAATGTGAAATACTGAGCTTTTTTTTCCACAGGGTATTTTTGTTTGTTTTTGTGAACTGCAAAGCAGTTTTCTGAAACTGATCTCCCAGAGTGAATGATGGGAGTGTATTTTCTTCTAATGCTAGCTTTCCCAAATACCAGACTGCCACCACAGGTGTCCTGCTGGTTTATCTTCATTTTCTGGAGATCTTAACGTGGTAGGGAACTTGATGACTAGAGAGGGCATTTGCAAAGATGAGGATGTCTGCAAAACTTTCCCTTTTTCTTTTTCAGGCAGTGATTCTCTGCAGAAGCATTTTTCCTTTTAAATGAATTCTCAGAGGGCAAACAGAGATGAAAAGGGAGGAACAGCTGAATATTTCTGCTAGTGTTTTGACCAGAACAGCCCTAAAATGTTCTGTTTATTAACAGGGGAGAACGGTTTGTGTAAGGTTAACGTTGGCATTACTTAGCCGGGTCACTCCTGTAGAGCGTCTGCATGAATTAGGAAAGGCTGCCAGGTTTCCATCTGTCAGCAATGCAAGCCCGGCCACAAACACAATTGTCGTGACAACCACACCGAGTTAGTCTTTCAAATAAAACTTGTTAAAAGCTACTGCCTCCAGCCTCCACCCACGGCAGTTCACTGCATTAAATCACCCTCTAACTAGTATTTATTTTCTTAGGCGTTCCTTACTTGTGCAGCTGTGGGCATGCTGGCCTTTGATTTAAAATAACCCCACCAGGATGAGCGTTTACAGTCCCTGAAGGTCGAGATGTGTTGAGGAGGATGTCTGAAAGCAATGTCCCACCTGAACCTTCTCAGGCTGCGGTGCCTGGGTCCGGGGCCTCTGCACCTCCCCTGTGGGACATGGTCTGTAAGTCTGGGAACTGCTGGATCAACTGATTTCTTTCAGATGATGGCAAACCACAAAGATCCCCTTAGAGTAGGGCCATACTCTAGGGGGCCCACCCTCAGGCCAGTTCCCCTCCCTAGCCCCCCTTAAACCTTCCCGGTGTTTCCATTTTGATGAACTTGGGTGGCAAAGGCCAGTTTGGATTAACTTTAGCTCACCTGTGAAATCTGAGTTGACAAGAGAATCAAAGCTATCATGGAGTCCACTGGCACTGCGTCTCCTGGGGTGTGCATTTTCTTTTAACTCATGCTTGAAATCTCGGAGATCAAATGGCCTAGTGACCCCTTGGTAGGACTCTGCTATGTAAAAACAGCAATGTTCTCAATATGCTCTTTTAGGTGCTAGGTACTTTTAGAAGATTTCTCCGTAATAGAGAGGTATCTTACCTATTGGTCAATGTGGGTAAAAATGAGCACTTGGTTAAAAAAATGCTGAGGGTAGAAAAAGTGAAGTGATGGTGAAACATATTGTGCATTTCTGTACTCTGTGTACATTTTTGAAAAAAGGGGACAGCCCTTTCTGATTGTTAGAAGAATACTTAGCGGTCATGCCTGTATCTGAACGTGGTTAGTACGAAACCTTTAAAGAAACATTTATGCCTAAAATATAAAGAGATAAATAGAGGGTTTTAAATGTCAAATTCCAACTTCTGCACAGCTTCTGAAGTGTTGCAGGAATTGAAGAAGCCTATGGTGTCTAATACCTGCTGGTTACACAACAATATCTGTGAAGTGAATGAGTGAATAAATAAAATGGAAATGATGGTGATGATGATGACGGTGTTAAAGGATAAACTTTAAAAGAGAATCAGGTCATGATTCGCAGGCAAATGTAAAATCAGCACAAGTCAAAAACTGTACTTAATGTGTAAATTAATGAAGAAACCAATATGATAATATTACAATTCGTTCCTAAAAGAACTCAAAGAACTATATTCCTTGTAGTCAGACAAGGATTACTGAAATGAATTACAAGCGAATGTAACCTGGCAAAATTGGTCCACATCCACAAGGTGACACAGAATTGTCCTCCCGGAGATGAGACACAGTATACATGTCTATGGGCAGGAATGATTTGTATTTCTAAGAGGTTTCTACAAATCAACTTATATTTTACAGAGTTGTAAAGTGGCCTCGTCAAAGAAAAGCAAATAAGCAATAGTGCATACCCTATAGAATCAAATAATCCTTCTGTGAGTAGCATTCCATTGAGGGCTTTCCAAAAATCCCTTAGGCCTATTTCAAAATCTTCCACGATCTTCTCCACCGTACTTAACACGTCTAGAGTACATATTCAGTGCCAGACACTGTTCTGGATAATATGCTTTACATCATAATTTATTAAATCTTCCCAACAGCTGGCCCAAGGTTACAGAGCAAGTCAATAAGGGGCCAGAAGTTGAGTCCAGCCTGTCCGACTCCACTACCTCAGGCTCTACAGACCATGCAAACCTGCATGGATGTGGTTAATGGGTAGCTGGGAGGCTACTGCTACCTACTGCCGGTCTTCAGTTAGCATAAGATACCATGGGAGGAAAAGGGTGATTGAAGCTTTACTACATTGTCCCAGGCCTTTGGCAGTAGACATAGGTGCATTGTGTTTTCTGGTTTTCATTTGTTTATTCGTCAAATCTGCACCTGGCACAGTGTATTTCATCTCACTGTGACTGGCACGTTCACAGACTGACGCCACGAGCCATGGTGTGATGAAAGGAGGTCAGCGCAGGTTGAGTAGAATGGAATAATCAGAGTTAGATTTTATTTTAAATTATAAGCCCAAAACAGGAGGATTTGGCCAAATATTGGTCAAAATGGTTGCTTTGGGACCCACCCTGTCTTTGCCCAGAAAGGTCTTACAGGAGGTTGTAGGCCTGCTCGCTCCTACACACAGAAGGCCTGGCATGGCCCACGCACTGCCTTCAATCTTTAGCCACAGGGGACCAGGCCTAGTTTTGTAAAGTGGAGCATAGCAAATACAGAAAGCTGCAAATTCCCAAACTGGCAAAAGTCCGTCCTATTCATTTTCTCCCCCAGTTTTACTGCTTTGTATTAAAAAAGAAAGTCCAGGAAATATTTAGTACAGTTGTAGAGCTGTGCCCTGGGAATTCTCAAACTCACCATCCTAAGCCTTCTACTCTGTGTCATCCCTACACACCGTGACAATGGGAAGATTATGCTTGAAGGGGTTGCCTATGCATTGTGTTATGTATTTTAAAAGGCTCAAGAAAAGCAACACACCTGCAAAGCTCACATTCTCTCTTGTCCTCTGCCCCCAGTGAGTGGGGACAACTTGTTTCACAATTCAGTGGTGCCCAAGAGGAAGAAACCATGGCGGATCCCCCCTCATTCTGTGCGGGATCCCCCCTCATTCTGTGCGGGATCCCCTTTGCTTTGGGATTAGTTTGACTTTGAGAATAAGTCATTTATAGCTGGAGGAGTGCAGTGTTTTTTTGGCTGGGTTTTTGGTTTTAAATGAGCTTTAGTCCCTCATATGTAAGTAAAGTTTGGGCAGAAGCCCATGTTTTATTTGATGCTTTGGGAAGAAAAACAAAACAATGTCGTGATGATAATATGAATAGTTTAAAGTCTGTATCACGTCTTTTTTGTTCACCACATCTCTGAAAACTTACTTGTCAGAGATGATCTGGTGAAGGAGAGATATTGGGTCATATTTCAGCTGCAGGGGGTAAAGTCAGGAAGGCAGTTCTGTGAGGGTGGATGGGATTGTTGGGGGGGCAGTTATTTACTGATTAATAAATAAGCCATCTGGGCATTGGGCTGGAGCCAGAGCTGATCGTACACATTCTCTTCCCAACTCTGCATTTCACCAGTAGTTGGAAACTGGCTGTGGTGGAAGAATGTACACCACAGGAACTGGCAAATGCTCCAAATCGGGGCTACCTTATCATCTCCTCTCAGAGTGTCATTGGTTGTTAAATACTTATTAGCACGCCACTTAGGATACCCCTGGTACCAGAACAGCGCTTGACATGTAGTTGGAACCAAACAAACCCTTGGAAATGAAAGAGTGAATGCTTCTAGGAGCCCTAAGGTGAATTTCACTCTGGGGAAATAATCTCTTCAAGGTATCTAACTTTAGAATTTTATCTTCAATTTCCTGAACATCATAATTTAACTGATTGTTTGGTCTGCAGGGTGCCAGTTGCTTTTTCATGCTTTGCTGCTTCTAGTTTCTATTCGATCTCAGGAAAAGTGAGAATTATTCTCATTTCACAGAGAGGAAAAGGAGGCTCAGAGTAGCAAAGTGTCACTGCTCTATTAAGGGGCAGCATTTGTGTCCACATCCAAGTTCTGGTTGATTTTCAGGCTGCCACATGGCCATGAGACAGCACTGTCTGGCCTTACTTGAAGGGAACCTCTGTCCCATGGTGGAAGGCAAACAGCATCAGGCTCATTAACTACAGGCACCATCCTGAGAGCTCCACTGCCCTTCTTCAGGCCTGACACTTCTTGAAGAGCAGAATCAGTGAATTTCCAGCTCCATGTATGCTTCCCTTACTCCCTGCTGGGAGATCTTAAAACAGATATAATACTACTTATTAGACCGTGACAGCAGTTAATACATTTTGAACCCAGAGCAGTGCAATTCAGCTTGCTGGTTTGACTTGTGTCTTGAACAATGAGCCATGAGTACACTGGCTGAGCAGAAAAGATGGAATGATATAAAACAGTCGCAATGTGTGGTGTGACTGTCATCCCAGGCAGCCGGCTTAAAGATGGCTGTCTTTGAATATAAGTACAAGATTTCACTTGCTACAAGGACATCAGCACCCACCCAAGTCTGCCTCTGTGGCTCGAGGATTGGGGATGCTTTCTGTGTCCTGTCATCAGTAGAGGAGGGAGCAGCTGGGCTCAGCTCTTTGAAGGCCTTTGGTGAAAAGGCTGAGATGATGAAGGAATTTAAACGTAACACCCGGCAGCCCACCCACCTGTACCCGAGCCTACTCTGCTGTCAGGGATGAAAGGGCAGCTGCTCGCTCATCCGTTCTCTCTTCGTTCATTTTCATCGAAAATTGGGTCCCTTTACCTGCCCACTCGCTGAGACCAAATTTCAGCGTGGACCTGGAAAGGGAAATAACGGGGCAGCACGTGATATGCAGAACAATGGCCAGTTCTGCCAGGCCCACGTTCTTTGCGGGGCAGAGAAATAATGGTGATGAAGAACCATATTGTTATAGTCTGCTTTGAATAAAATTCACAAAAGTTCAATTAAGAAACCCTATAGTGCTGCTTCCGTGAAATTTCAGTGCCTCCATCACAAAGGATGTCGGCTCTTCCCTGGCTCTAAAAAGTGGTGGTTTCTGAGAGGTAGTTTTTCAGGTTGCCGGCTTTGAGGGTCATTCTGCAGCTTCTCTCTCTCTTCGTTTCTCCAAGGCACGGTCCTTCCCGGAAGAATTCGCCAGGTGAAGTAGGCCAGGTGCTTCCATTTGCTGAGGAGGCTGCAGCATCAGAAGTAACTGCTGACGTTTTATTTGCCGTCTTCTGCAAGAGTGCAGAGAACATGACGATTTCAGTCCTAAAAGCCCAAATCCGGGGAAATATTTGCAACATCTGTAATAGAAAGTTAATACTATTGCTACATAAAGAGCTCTTTTCAAATCAATACAATATAACTAGAGTTGTGAGAGTAAAAGAACGTTCCCATGTTTTGGGCCCAAATTGCTAGCATCCATGGGAAGAGCCAGGGGATGAGCTGGGCTACTGGTGGGGCACCCTGTAGGGGTGAGGTGAGTTCAGGTATTTTGACTTCACTCCTGGTGCAGAGAGCAGATCATGAAGGGAGGATGTTGGGGACAGATGGGAGAGAAGGTGACATTGCAGTTGCATTGCAAACATCTCTTCTTGTGAGGAGAGCAGGGTGAGGGGCCCGGAATAACAGCCTGTGTTAGGGAAGCCGGGAGTTCCAGGAGAAAGACTCCTGTGGCATTGAAAGAAAGTGAATGGAATCAATAGATTTTTAGGAGGAAAAGTTGACTTCATGATAGTTTGGAGGTGAGACTGAGGGAGAAGAAGGTTTCAAGGCTGACTCCTGACTTTCTGTCCGAATAACAAAAACACTGCAGACGGCACCGCCTCAGACCACAGATCAGCCTGGGAGAGGACCCGGGCTGTCGCTGGAGGCTGGAGGCTGGAGGAGGAATCCCGGATTCAGCCTGCGAAGTTACTGTGTGTTTCCCTGATGAATGACAGAGGAAGGGCTGAGCTGCCAGTCTCCATATGACATTTATCTGGCCATAGAATTTTGGGCCTAGATGGTTAACCTTTGAGGAACTTCAGAATTGAATGTCCAGGTGGAAGATGATGACCTCGTAAATGACTGAGAAAGGGAAAGGCCAGGAGAGAATGGGGAAGCCAGAAAATAAAGGGGGAGAGCCGTGGACATCAAGCTCATTGGATACTGCTGGGAATGGACTGACACGTCTCCTGGGCTCAGCAACGGGGAGCTTATTTGTAACCTCTGCAAGAGTTGTGAAGTCACACAATAAGGACAGGGACCAGGCTGGGGAGGGCTGAGGAGTGAAAGGGAGCTAGGAAACAAAGATGGCAGCTCCCTAGGTCTTTAAAGAAGCTTGGTTGTGAAAGAGCAAAGAGGAACCAGGAGCCATTAAGAGCCATGGGGTGAGTATTGAAGACACAGAAGAGTCAATGAAAAGAAAAAGTTCCAGACTCCAAGGTACAGGCACGTGACTGTCTGAGCCTGGAAGAGAAATCATTTCCCTCGAATGAAGGAGGGAAAGGATCCTGGGAAAGAGGATTAAATGGAATTGTCAGCCTGGTGTCTGGAGACAGTGAGAATTCCCTTTTGATGGCTTCAAGTTTTCTGTGTAAAGTAGGGCTCAGGTGACTATTACTGGAGGAGAGAGGAGAAGAACGGAGCCATCCGGTCACAGTGGACAGCGGGCTACTCACTGGACAGGGGTCGTGGCAGAACACGTGCTGAAGACAGCAGCTGTTCTCATCTCTGCTTCGGAGTCTCATCTGCAACTGTAGCTGGACGGGAAACAGCACGAGGCAGTGTCTTAGTTTGCTGGAGCTAACAAAGTGCCACCAGCTGGAAGGCTGAAGCAAGAAATTTGTATTTCTCTTGGTTCTGGAGGCTGGAAGTCTGAGATGGAGGGCGTCTGCAGGGCTGGTTTCATCTGTGTCCTCTCTCCTTGGCCTGTAGATGCCATCTTGAGGCCGTCTTCTCCCACGTCCTCATGTGGTCATCCTTCTGTATGTGTCTGTGCCCTAATCTCTTCTTATAAGGAGAGCAGTCCTATTGGATTAGGGCCTGACGTGATGACCACATTTAACCTTAATCGCCTGGTTCCTGGCACAGTTCTATTCTGATATACTGGGTGTGAAGGCTTCAACATTTAAATGTTGAGGGACACAATTCAGTTCATGACAGGTGGATAAAGATGTATCTTTCTTTTTAGAAAATGGCAAATGTCTTGCTCACTATCTTGAAAGTTTTATTTAAATGTTCCAAGTGAGCGTGTGTCTTTAAAAAAAAAAAAACAACTTTGATTACCTCTTGTATCCCTGAAGTGTGATTGTAGACTTTACACTGCATTTACAGCTTTATTTCTTTCTCATCCACTGGAGTATCAAATACTTCATAGAAATTTTCCATACTTTGTCTTAGTCCAAAAATTTGTTTTGAGAAGAAAGGGCAAGTAAGAGTCACCCAATTCTCTTTTAAGTAGATCCAGAGAAATGATATCGTTTTTCCTGTTTCTTTGAGAATTCTCTGGAGCAGCTTTGCTCTAAAATGCTTTTAATAGGAGCTAAATTAATTTTTTTTTAACAATAACCAGTCTTGTAGTAAAAATAGGTTTAAAAAAGTGAATATTGCCAGGTGTGGTGGCTCATGCCTGTAATCCCAATACTTTGGGAGGCCGAGGCAGATGGATCACGAGGTCAGGAGTTCGAGACCAGCCTGACCAACATGGTGAAACTCCATCTCTACTAAAAATACAAAAATTAGCCGGGTGTGGTGGCACATACCTGTAATCCCAGCTACTCAGGAGGCTGAGGTAGGAGAATTGCTTGAACCTGGGAGGCAGAGTTTGCAGTGAGCTGAGATCTTGCCACTGCACTCCAGCCTGGCAACAGAGCGAGACTTGGTCTCAAAAAATAAAATAAAATAAAATAAAAAATAAAAAAATGAATATTGATTTTTTTATGCTAAAAGAGATAGTTTTAGTATTACTTTTCCGAGAAAATGTTCAAAATATTTATTTCATCTTAGAATGATTCTGACAAAATAAATAAAATGCATTGTTTAAAGGTTTAACCAGTATTTTACCCCTCGTTTAAACTTACAGATACTATGCACATTCTTTATGAATACATAACCGACTTTACTCCTTCACAGCTCTTTGTATTAGGGTAAAACTACTGATGGCTTATTAGGATATCATATGTATCAGTTCACATTAGGTTTATCTGTGAATTACGAAGGCCTGAGAAACAGTAGGTTAAACAAGATAGGAAAACATTTATTCCTCAGGTAAGTGTCCTCAGAGTAGAGAGGGGTCCAGGACTAGGAAGTGCCTCCATAGCCAGCGGGAACACAGACTGATGCCTTGGCAAAAAAAAAAAATCCTCCTCATAGTCCAAAGTAGCTGCAAGAATTCCAGCCATCTCATCTGAGTTCTGATCAAAAGTGTGAATAGTGTGAATAAAGTAGAGAAAAATGTCACACTCTCTCCTTTCAAGGAATATTTCTGGAAGTTCCATCCATTTGCACTTAAATCTGACTGGCCAGGATCCCTAGATTCCTGGGATCCTGAAGAGTATCATCTTTTAGTGAGGTGAAATACCGTCCCAAATAAATTCCGTTGAATGCTGTGCAATGTTTCTAAGGAAAAGAGGGAGAAGAGATGTTTGTGGTTGCAAGGGCTGCTGGTTCCTTTGCATACCACATGCATACCATGGCTGCTCTGAAGGGCGTTAAGATGGGGTGACTGTTGCTGCCCTGGCTCTGGGCAGAGAGAGACCTGGGCTGTACAAGAATAATAATGGTAGCTATAAATTAAGAAAACACATGAGCAGTGTTTTCCAGAACTGGCACCTTCAGAGCCATCATCTCAATCAGTCCTTATGAAGATGATCTGAGATAAACAGTATCCCAGTGCCTTGGACACTCATGGTATAATGTAAAATTTCTAAAATAATTCTATCCATAAGGGATGAGTCCCTCATTCTGGGAGCTAAGTTAAAAATATGCCTGCTGTCTACCGGGCCAGGCTGCCTTGGCATCCCTCATGGTGGTGAACACTCTGCTGGCTGGTCCCACAGGGATGTGGGGTCATTCCTGCCCCTTCGCCTGACCTCACAAATCCCATGATTTTCTTTGTTAATATCCCTTACATCTGTTCATTTCCTATCTCCACCACCTCCACCACCACCACCTCTCCCCCGGACGGTTGCAGTGGGCTCACGAGTTAACGTGTGTTTAGGGTGTTCTCATATTCCCTTCTAAACGATCGAAAATGCAAAGCCAGGCACATCCCTGACCTCCATCAAACCCTTCTGCGGCTCTCCTTGCCTTCAGGATAAAGCCAGCTTCTGGGTCATACCCCACCCTCCATGATCTGGTCCCACTCCATGATCTGGCCCCACTGACAGCCTTCTCTCTTACTGGCACCTTTTCCCACAGCTTGGGCTTCCCAGCAATTTTGAGCTACTTTCATTTTCTGGATTGTTGGCCTCCTCCTCTGTCCCTGTTTTCTGTGCCTCCTCGGTCCAGATGTCCTGTTTCCCTGACTGACTCCTGTCCACCCCTCAGGGCTCGTGAGAAGCCCAGCCCTCCAAAGGCAGGCTAGGGGCCCCAACTGTGCATTTAGCTGTGTTGCATGGTCATCTCTTGCTCATCTCCCCAGGTAAACAGCTAAATCTTAAGGGCAATGCATTAACTGTGTCTTTTTATTCTGATGCTTTGACATTTGGGTCCTGTGGACCCTGGAGAGGCTGCCCCTCCCAGGATGAGCCAATGTCTGGACAGTTAAAACACTTACCTTCAAGCACACCCTCTAATGCAAACCAGCCAATCCAGAGCCCACACCCCACACCTCCTTTGTTAGGCTCCCATCCTCTGGGCCACTATTCCCCTGCCCTGATCACCCCAGGGTTAGGGACCAGACAACTAGGAATAGCCCTATGCCAGGGCCTGCTGAAATCATTCAAACCAGCCACTCTTAAGCCCGCCCACCCTGCCCTGCCTGTTCCTTCCTATGTAAACCACAGTAATGCCTCCTCTGCACCATGTCCCCTTGCTCCTGATGCCAGGGGTTCCCGTGTGGCCCCCTGTTGTTTGGAGTGCCCCCTTCTCTTGGGAACTGAGTAACACACTCTCAAATGGTGGTGTCTCCTGAGCAGCTGGCCTCATCATACCTGAAAAAGGATGCAACCTCCATTGTCAAATAGGCAAGAGCTTTGTCTTCTTCCCCATGGTACCCGGGTGTCCTCACAGTGCTTGACACACAGTAGGTGCTTACTATACACTTGTTCAGTGATTGACTGGAGGAAAGAAGGAGGGTTTGAGAGAATCCAGGAAGCCTTCCTAAAGGGTGTCATTCAAATGGTGCATCAAGGGGAAATAGGGCTTTCCAGGTGACGATGCCTGGGAAGGACGTCCTGGGAGGCTCCGCAGCCATTCTCTCTGCCTGAGATGCTGTTGGCTCGACTGCCTTTCTCAGCTGTCCACACATCCTTGATACCTTAGCTGCTTGTTGTGTTTCCATGAAGCTCCCTATCCACTGAAACTTAGTAAAAGCACTCAATTATGGTTACTCTCCTTCTGGTACCAGGAACAGTCTGTAATTTTATATTTGCTTGTATAATTTGATGGCTGGTCGTCTCCCTTCCCTAGATTGTTAGCTCTTGGAGGGCAAAGACTCGCTCGCGCCTGTAATCCTAGCACTTTGAGGGGCCAAGGTGGGTGGATCACGAGATCAGGAGTTCGAGACCAGCCTAGCCAACATGGTGAAACCCTGTTTCTACTAAGGATACAAAAAAAATTAGCCAGGCATGGTGATGCACGTCTGCAATCCCAGCTACTCTGGAGGCTGAGGCAGGAGAATCCCTTGAACCTGGGAGGCAGAAGTTACAGTGAGCCGAGATCACGCTGTTGCAGAGAGTGGTGTTTTAGAGTCACTGAAACATATGGTTCCCACTGGGGTGTGCAAGGAGATGCCCTGGAAAGGTAGGCTGGGGCTGGGTGAAGTAATCCTGCTCAGGTTTCAGTCTTGCTGACACCATTTTGGAAACAACCATCTTACAGGAAAAAGGTGAGAACATTGGTGAGGGTGGAAAGAAGGGTATGAGGAAGAGGTGAGAGGGCGTTGGAAAGAGGAAAGGATGTTCTCAAGTGTGTTTCTACAACTCAGATTCCCCAGAAGGAAGCTGAGGTTGAACCTCTTACAAATATCTGTCACCTTCTTTTCTGGCCTCAACTCCACAGAGTGCAAGCTCTCCCGGTTCTAGTGATGGGCAGCGTAGTTTCAGGGTTCATTCATCTGCCTCTTGTCGGCAATTTTCCACTGGCCCTCTTTTTTTTTTTTTTTAAGTCAGAAAAGATACACATAAGAAAAATGCAGCACATTCAAGAAAAATGCATACAAGCCAAATGCAGACCTATCGTTTATTGAGCTGGTGAACCCATGATTCCCTTGCAAGGCTGCACCGTGAGACTTTTAGGAGAATTGATACTATGCTTGTGTGTTGCTGTATGAAGCTCCTCTGTGATTAGTGTTTAAACAAGGACAGAGTGAACAGGAGAAAATATAATCCCAATTTTTCTATTTGTGATAAAAAAAATAATGACAAAGAAAACTTAAAGGGCCAAACCTTGAATTCTTAAATCCCTAATCACACACATACACACAAGGTACACATTAATCCACCTCCTTTGTATGAGGAAAGGCCACTGTGTCACAACGTCCCTCTGCTAACAATTCTGTGTTATCTCTTAGCTGGAATGGATTTAATAACTGGGAGACTGAGAGCCATTGAGCTTCGATGACCCTTTTGTGGCCTCAAGTTATAGGACAAAAACTACCGAGGAAGTATCTTCTAAGGACTTTGGTGATTTCCGTAAATGACTCCACTTTAAATTGCTGGGATTGTGTAGCCTCCTACAATTACTGGTGTTCTAATTTCCTGGGACTAATTTTAGGGGGTGGAAGATTTTAATCATGGAAAGGAATTGTTTCCATTGTTCAGACTAACTTCAGAAGCAGAGTTGAAAGCCAGTGCCAGAAAGAGCCCCCAGAACATTCCACAGGGGCTGGGCGGGCCAGGCCTGGGGCCTGCCTAGTGTCTGAAAGAGAAAACCTGCCTCTTAGCCCAGGCTTCTCTGATCCACCAAACTTCATGTCTCATTTAGCTTTTTTTGTGTCACAAAGAAGCTGCAGAGTCTGAGGATTTAGCAAAGCCCTCAGAGTGAGTTTCTGCACATCCCTTTTCCTCGGGAACCCTAGTGGCTGAGGGGGTCCCTGGTTATGTGGCCTTAGGATGCTGGCCTTCTGATTTCCTGTGGAGGGAGCAGGCCTGGGGGAGGGTTGTAGCGTGGGGCTCTCTCTCTCTCCCTGGCGTCCCCCTACATAGAGCTTTGTGCACCTCTCTTTCTCTCTGCTCACACCCCCATGCCCAGGAGATGGGAGGAGACACCAGCAGGGCTTCCCATTGTAGCCCCAAGGGGGACCCATGAACCTGGAAGGGTGCTGCAGCATCCAACCTGCCTGGCCAGTTAGGCCGTGTGACCTCTTCAGAGCTAACACACCTTCTCTCCTGTCCATGTGGATCTGCATCCCCAACCTGCACCATCTTCAGCTTAAGATTTTGGATTTATGGAAAAATAGCTATTTCATTTACTGTCACCCACTAAAGGTGTGCCACAAGTACCGGGTGATAGGCAAAGTCACACTGCTGGTGTCTGCGGCTCCCTTCCCTGCTTGGTCTCCTATGCAAGACCTCCCAGTGGGAGGAAGCCTCTCGCACTAATTTTTATTTGGAAATTCCCCATGCTGCCTTGAAATGTCCTAGGAATACTTGCATTGGGAGAAAATACTCAACACCATACATTTCAATACACAAAGTTCAAAAGGAAACTCCCAGGTGGGGAGGGAGGTCAGAAAACTTAATAAAAATTACAGTAAGTGAAAAATGAAGCGAAACTATACGTATACACTGCATGGCTCTGACGAACCATGTTCATTCCTAAAACACTTAATCGTGGTTCGTTTTCTTTCCTGTGTCTCTAGTTTCTCTGTGAGGATCATACAGGTAGGCTATGGAAAGGACACACACTGAAATGTGTCATTGCACACCTGCCTGGGGACACCGCTCCAAGTCACGCTTCAGGTCCCTGGATCTACACTCCTGAGCAAACGGTACAGGTTTTCCAGTCCAGGCTCCTGCCTCACTTAAGCTGTTATTTTCCTGAATGCCCTTCCAGAATGCTGTCCGCCCCTGCCCGAACAGTCCCAGTGAGAGGGAGGGCACCAACCGCCAGGCCACAGAGTACCTTGTTGGGCAGCTTTATTGTTAGAAAAAGAACGGAAAACAGTGGTGTTAGGTAAAGATGAGAAGGATGGACAGGGAGATAGAGAACGTGGTTAAGACGCTGAATTCAGCTTCCCGGTGCTCTCTGGATATTTGGCCTGGTTTCCCCTTTGAGCCACACAGAGCCAGGCGATCGTTCACAGGCTTAGCACCCTCTCCTCTTTGAGAGCCGAATCATGCTTCTTCTTCATTTCCACATTCTCCACACCCCAAGTTCCTTTAATCCCTCATGAAACAGGCTCACGTTCAGCTCCTCACCACTCGAGTTACCTTCTTCTAGACTAATCAGAGTCAAATTGTCCGTGAAAAGTGCACTTTTCAGAGCCCAGCCTGCCACCCCACAGTGGGCATGGGCGTGGGCAACGCATGGAGCAGGACTATTCCTTCTCTTCATCTGGGTGCCGCGTGCTAGGGTTTTCAGCTTAGGGCAGCATGCTGTGAGCTTACATTAACTTTGTGTTTATCTCTGCTCCGATAGCTCAAGCTCATCGAGTGAGGCAGTTAGAACCAGGGTCAGGGGAGACCTTTGCATTGTGTCTGTGTGGGGGAGTCAGGGAGTCACCACGTGGGACTCTGGGAGAGGAGCAGCAGGGAGAAGAGACTCTATGACAGCAGGGCCTGCGGGATGAAGGAGCCACACCTGCTGTGTGAGAGTCCTTTCAGAGCCAGCCCCCCTTCACGTGGGTGCACACTCTGGGGATGAAAGAGTTGTGCAAAAACTAAAAGCTCCAGCTGAGCACAGTGGTTCACGCCTGTAATCCCAGCACTTTGGGAGGCCGAGGCAGGTGGATCACCTGAGGTCAGGAGTTCAAGACCAGCCTGGGCAACATGGCAAAACTCTGTCTCTACTAAAAATACAAAAATTAGCTGGGTGTGCTAGTGCACGCCTGTAGTCTTAGCTACTCGGGAGGCTGAGGCAGGAGAATCTCTTGAACCTGGGAGAAGGTAGCTACAATGAACTGAGATCACACCCCTGCACTCCAGCCTGGGTGACAGAGCAAGACTCTTTCTCAAAAAAACAAAAAACAAAACCTCTAAAAGCTCCGCCAAGAGTGTCTCAAGCATCCTTGCTGTAGAAAGGCAGGTACACAGAGCACAGCGACTAGGGTGCCTCAGGCAGTGGTGCACCGGGCAAGCCAAGTAGAGGTGAGGACAGAGACAGGCGTCAGAGAGAGGGGAGCATGGCCACTGTCTAAAGAGGCAGAGTGGACTTGGAGAGGATTCTGGAGCAGTGCAGAGACACACAGCAGGCGGCAGCCTTGAGCATAGTGCAGGGACTGATGGTCCCATCAGGGACGTATGAGTGGGCAGCAGCAGCTGTGTTGTGATCTGAGGGTCACAGGCCACGTGGCCCGGGGGGAGGGCAGTTCTTCCTTGCCTGGCTATTTGTCTTAGAGATGATGGTCTGAAAGGAGAGCCTGGAACAAAGCCCCACCCAAGTGCAGGTCACAGGCCATGCGGATATCAAAGCAGATGAGAAGCTTCTTTGTGACTTCCGAGAGGATGCTGGAGGAATGAGAGGACCTCAGAATGAGGCCAGATGAGGTCCTGCCAAGGGCAGAAAAGAGCCATTTGGCCTGTCAATGGGACCTTAGTGGTATCCATCCACAGATAATCTGGCATTTCTTATCAACAGAAACGTTTTAAACTAATCATGTGAACATTGGTTTTAATAGAGGCTTTATGGTGAGAAATCACAGTAAAATCGCCATTTAATTCTGTGACTTCCTGAACCGAACTGGGTCCAGTGCAGACCTGCGTGTGCAGGTTGTGTGGATTGGGCCACATCCGGAGCTATTAGCAGTTCTGTTCAGTTCTTTTTCTCAGCGTGTGCCGCCCTCCTGTGTGGGGGACCCAGCCCAAACATTGGAAGACTTCCCCCGACACTCTGGAAGACCTGGGGAGAAAAACTGTTTGGTGCCCAAGTCAGACCACAGGAATGTTTAAACCTTGATTTCAACTTTAAGTTTTGAAAATCAGATCATTTTTATTTCAGTTTCATAAAGCTATTACTGTAGAGGGGATTCTCAGGTGAGATTCTCTGGTTCACGCTTTGACATTCTAATCCATAAAATTAGGCAACAGGATCACTACAAAAAACCCACTTAATATTGCTGTGATGACGTACATGCTCCTCTGTAAATTCATTTGAATCATCAACATGTGTCTTTCTTAGTGAGAGTGTACAGACATTGAAAACATGATTTTGCAGATACCTTGGGTTGGAGATCTGTTTTAAGACGTGTGACACGTTTCGATTTAGAATTTTTCCAGAAAAGATTTTTCATTTATAAGCCATCGACTTGCCTTTCCTTTTTTCCCCCTCTTATATTGTGCTGAACTTAAAACCCATTTTAGCTGTTATTTTTGTATTTACTGGATTGCAACCCTCTTAATGAGATTTAAATGAAAAGTCCTGAAGTGCCCAATCTAGACTTCATATTGAGCCCACATGGTTTGCTAAAGCAGGTACGGTACCAGCGGGGATCCCGAGTTGTCACAGCTGTAGGAGCCTCCTAATTGCTTGTGACATGGTGCTGCCTTTTGATCTTGACCATGTTCTCCTAATTATTTAATCTTTGACAACATGAAAACATGTTTCACCACATACCATGAATAAAGATCCAGTATGAGTTTTCTCCTGAGGCCTAGTTCAGGCTGCATATTTTTTATGTGAACAGCAGCTAAGGGGGGAAAAAAAAGTTTATTTCCTGTAATCTGTTGAAGGGGAGCTAGGGGATGGGGGTGGTGTGTGTGTATCAACATCCCTCCAGCCTCTCCCACTCCAGACTTCTGCTGATACATTTCCTGTTCGTTCTGAATCACCCCTGGAGTTGTTGAATTCTTGATGCACTGTTTTAGGCTGATATTGTTTGACAATTTTTTCTGGCCTAGGGAAGGCGGGCAGTGGGAACTCATTGTTAGACAAAGAAACAAGGGATTGATTCTGGTGGGTTACATTTGTGCTCTTCTATTGAGGACTATTTACATTTTATTTTATTTACTTCACGTCTGTTTTTTTCTATGAATTCTAGGCTGCTTCTTGGTAGGGCCCTTACTACGTCATCTATGAATCACCTGTGCTTAACAAATATTTGCTGTGCGAATGAATGAATGAATGAGCAAATGAATAAATTAATTTCATGACTTAATGAGTGGATAGTAAATGACGTCTGTCTCTGGGGACTTTGCTAATGCCATACGTGTACTTACTGAGGCATCTCTGTGAAAATCTCAGGAAAATATGCATCATTTCTTGTTGGCCCATCTTTCTCTGCTCTCTCTCTGCATCTTTTCTTAATTGTGGCAAAAAATATACCACATAAAGATTTTCCTCCTGGGTCTGAACGGTGCAGCGCAGCGTTCTGTAACTGACAGCGGCACACCAAACTTTTTTGCTTGGGGTTGCATGGCTTTCTCTAAGGCACCAATATCCACCACATATGCTGGAAGGATTTATCTCAGCTCCTGAACTATTGCTATTTCCTGGCAGAATTGCTTGCCAGGGTAACAGGCTGCCTACGTATTTTGTTAGCATTTGTTGAGTAGAGGGTTAGGGTGAGGGTGAGGGTGCCGGTTAGAGTTAGGGGATCGGGGCTGTGTTGAAATTCTCACCAGTGGCTTAGAAACGGAATCCATCACAGGTTGCAAACTTTTCGGCAAGGGTCAAGGTAATAACATGTCGGCCACGTGGCCTCGTGGGTCTCTGTCACAGGGGCTCAACTTTGCAGTTGTATCGCAAAAACAGACCTAGACGGTGTGAAATGGGCACAGCGTGTTCCGGTAAGTCTGAAATTGGAATTTCTTGCAATCTTCCATGTCGTGAAATATTATTCATCTCTTGATTCCCCTCTCCCCATCATTTAAAAATGTAAAAACCATTCTTAGCCTGTGAGCTGTAAGGGGCTGCCCCTGCAAGGCAGGGATAACACCTACTTACTGTACTTTGGGGAACCCATGAGGAGCTTGCAGTGAGATGGAGCAGGATAAAGACAACACTCCTACTGAGGAACCCTTTTGCACGGAAGGACAGCATTGTTGGGAAGGGTAACATTGCTGCACCATAAACCTTTGCATCGGCTTTCAACAAGCTGTTGGTGTATTTTTGTTTTTTTTTTAAGCCAGAGTCTCACTTTGTTGCCCAGGCTGGAGTGAGTGGCGCGATCTCAGCTCAGTGCAACCTCTGCCTCCCAGGTTCAGGCAATTCTCCAGCCTCAGCCTCCCTAGTAGCAGGAATTACAGGCACGTGCCACCATGTCTGGCTAACTTTTGTATTTTTAGTAGAGACAGGGTTTCACCATGCTGGCCAGGTCTCGAATTCCTGACCTCCTGATCTGTTCTTCTCAGCTTCCCAAAGTGCTGGGATTACAGGTGTGAGCCACCATGCCTAGCCCTGTCGGTGGTTCTTCAAGTTCTTCAAGTTGTTCTTAACTTTAGCATTCTGCCTTTGGTTGTGTTACCCTCTGAGACTATGTGACCATTAACAGGCTGGAAGCTGGAACTTTGAAGTCCCTGAGTCGTCTCTGCAGAAGGCATGTTTCTGCCAGGACCCTTGTTTTCTGTATAAGATTATATCATGACTGATGTGCCTGTCAATTTGGCTACAGAGAAGAGATGCTTTGGGATTAGAAAAAGGTATCCTATGGCATCTGCACCACTGAGAGGTTCCACAGCAGTGACTGGAGAGGAGACGGATCAGGCAGTGCAGCCACGAGGTTTCCTGGACTTCAATGTCACAGTGCTCGCCTGCACACTTACAGGGATTACAGGTCTTCTCCAGTCTCTGCGTGGGGGCTTGGCTGTCCTATTTGTACTAATAAAATCAAGGGAAAGGGTAAAAGAGGTTCTTTTTTCCCCTCCCATAACAGCATTTATTTTTTTACTCTAAATGAGCTACTCAAGCCATCACATATTCCAACGCCTTTATCATTAATTTAGCTAATGGTCTGGACGTCATGCCTGCAAGATTTGATAAGGAACCAATTCTTGGGATTTTAGCTCCTAATTCTTTTTCTCTTTTATAAAATTACTTTTGAAATGAAAGGAGATATAGGGAAAATATGACATTGAGTCATCTGAGACCAATTTCATCCCATGACGTTTTAATTTCAGGAGTGTTTTTCCAGAACTCATTCCTGAATTGAACAAAGAAATAGAGTAAGTGTAAGGAAAGATTTACCTGCATTTTTTTCCTTTTTTTTTTTTTTTGGTAAGTCCACTGTTCCAACTCCCATTTGTCACACAGAGCCACATTATCTGACACTTATGTTGAAGAATAAGAATGATGCATTCACATATAGATGGAAAGTTATTTTCTTAGAAATTCAAGGAGCAAAATCAGCTGTCAATAAGCTTTTAGAAGGAAAGGAAAAGATTGCGAGGAATGCAAGTGTGATGGAGCATTTCTAGTAATATTTGAGACACTATTTGTAACACCTGTTCCAAACTAAATAAAACATTGTGTAGAGCGCATGGGGCAACTTCTGCTCACATCTGATGCTTACTGTGGGAATACAGAACGCACACACTCATGTCACTATGGACACATGTGTCAAATTGATCATACTTCGAAATCTGCATGATCAAAAAGTTCTCAAGTAATTTTAGTCCTTGACATAATCCACTTCTCAGTTTCAGGATCTTTTTAAACTGTTTCCATGAATACTGATTTAAAGTCACCCATGTGTGCAGAATGAAGAATGGAATGAGAAACATGGATGGCAGCAGAATGCAGAGGGGTCTCTCATTTCAAAACAAAACCAGTATTTGGGTTTGCCAGGCCTGCGCAACTGTACTTATGCACAAGTGTCTTCGTTGCAGGCACATGGTTCTTTTATTTAAAGGTTTAGAGCGGGGGTCAGGGTCTGTGCTGAATTTATGAAACAATTTTTTTAAACTTGTATGATATAAGGAAGAGATCAATCTAATGTCTTTAAACAAGTTCCATACAATGTTATTTATTCTCATCACTTTAGAAAAATGTACTTCATAGTAATCATTTGTTCTAGGTGGGCATCCCATAGAGCTAGGTAAGCGGTTCCAGTCCCAACCAATCCATGCACCCATCACCTGAATAAGACAGAGCAACGTATAGGCAGACACAGGATGGCTCACCGTGCTGGGGTAGAGTTGTGTCTGTCTCCATTTCAGCGCGTTCTTTCATTCACATTTCTCCCTTGATCATTCTTCTCAATATAGAGTATGTGGGAAATAAAAGCCCAGTAACATCTCAAAGAAATGAGTTTTAATAGCAAAGACCTGAAACCAACCCAAATGCCCATCGACGATAGACTGGACAGGGAAAATGTGGCACAAAGGCACCGTGGAATACTAGGCAGCCATAAAAAACGATGAGTTTGTGTCCTTTGTAGGGACATGGATGAACCTGGAAACCACCATTCTCAGCAAACTGACGCAAGAACAGAAAATCAAACACTGCATGTTCTCATTCATAGGTGGGTGTTGAACAATGAGAACACATGGACACAGGGAGGGGAGCATCACACACTGGGGTCTCTTGGCGGGGGGACTAGGGGAGAGACAGCGGGGGGTTGGGAGTTGCGGAGGGGTAATATGGGGAGAAATGCCAGATTAGGTGACGGGGATGGAGGCAACAAACCACATTGCCACGTATGTACCTATGCAACAATCCTGCATGTTCTTCACATGTATCCCAGAACCTAAAGTGCAATAAAATATATACATTTTTTTAAAAAGTGAGTTTTAAGGAGAGTTATAAAACAAACAACTACGAGGATTGACAAAACAAACGTTTTCTGGGAATCACGACACGGGAGGATTTACTGAGTTTTGAGGGTACGCTCGTGCAAATCTGCAGACACATTTGTCATAAGGTTTAGGCAGACAGTAAGGACAAAGTGCCTGAGACAAAGAAGATTCCTAACCTCCAAGGCTCTGAGGACCTGGGCAAATAACTGACCATGGGAAGAAGCCAGGCTTAATGCAGAGGTGGCAGGGAGGCTTGGCAGTACAGAGAACATCTGTTGTGGCTCCAGGGATTAAGATCCAATTTTTAAAAAATAAATTTGCAGGCCAGACAAAAATGCACCTGTGGGCTGTGATTGTAACTGATGAACCGAGCATTCGTTGGGGGCAGGGTGTGTCCCCGCAGTGGAACCGTACAAATGCACAGACAGAATGAACTCTGTGTAGCGAACAAAGGGCTATAAATAGAGCTGAGTGCCGGAGTCACTGCTGAATCTTGGCAAAGAGATCTCAAGATCACAATCAGAAAGGGAAGGCATCCAACGAGCAAGAGAAGGAGGAAAATAACAGCTCATATGCTTCAGAAAGGTGGACAATTGCTCATTTATCCACTCATTTATTGTTTCTTTTTTAAAATCGTAGCTGGCTTTGAGTAATACGTTGCCTGCTTTCATCATTTATATTCCTAAAAACCAGGTAGTTATCTCTCTGGGATGATGTCAAAAGAGAATAAAAATGACAAACATGATCTCCAAGTTGTCATCTGTCCTTTTTCCTGCCGGGGTCATTCCTTGCTTTCCTGAGTGCATTTAAGAAGAAAATTGTTGCCCTGCTGCAGACACTTTGTGTCTGTCGGGTGGTGGGACTCTGGGGACACAGCGTTGATGTGGCTGCCTTAGAAGAGGGAATCCTTCTTACTCTGCACTTTCTAAGGGGAAGGGCAGCTTCAGTGAGTGACTGAAGCTGTGGAGGCTTTTCAGACATTAGATGGGTGACGTCTATGAACCTGGCAAAAGATAATGTTGCACTGTGCTGGCATTTCACATTCTACAGAAGACACAGGGAAATACATTTCCTTTTACAGTAAAAAACTAAAAACTTTAGTGCAGGTCTTCTTGATATCAAACCTGAATTGTGTGTCTGATCAATGTTCCCTAGATAATGAACGTCAGGGTAGGGTGACAGTCAGGAAATGAGATGCAGGATGGAATCTGGGAGAACCACAGACCTTAAAGAGAAAATGTCATTTCCGATGGGAAGATGAGGATGAAAATGGCTTTCAAGCCACAGGACCCACAGGGTTGGGCAGCGACATCATTCCTGCGACACTCTCTTTCCCCTTGCCTTCTTGTCTTTCTCCTGGCCCCTCTCTTTTGTTCCCTGGTTTTCTTTCCACTTCCTGCTGCTTCCTAGGAGACTCAGGAGACTAGACCCAGAGCCTCAGCAAGTGAGTCTTTCCCACCCTGCTCTACTCATTTTTCTCAACCCAGGTCTGAAGACCACCTTGAGGGATGACAGCGTAATTCAATTTCCAAACCCATTTCATTCTCGGTCTCTCAGTAGAGACTACCAACAAGGCACCAATTAGGGGAAACAAGAGGCCCAAGGAAAACAGAAGTTTGCTACTGTATTGCCTGTGTGTGTTTTGACATTTAGTTTGAACTTCAACCTGGCCTGTGCTCCTTTGGGAGCTTTTAAAAAGAAATAAACTTCGTCTCATTACCATCAGATACAATGATGGGGGAAATGGGCTGGAAAAACCCTGAATCTTTTCTGAGCCCTATTTTGCGCTTACAAAGAGAAGGGCAAATTCTTCACTGCTGTGCCATTCAGCTATTATGTTTAACAATCTAATTAGAAAGGCCGGGTAGCTTATTCCCATTGTAAAAGCTAAGACAGTACACACAAGCAAATCCAATTAGACAGCTGTCCTTTACAGATCTGAGCTGCCCTCCGGCCAGGTTCTAATGAACAACCCGCCACCCCAGCCCCTCCCTGCAGCCCCCAAGAGATGGATTTTGTCCATAAACTGGGCCAGATGACAGTGGCGGCACACTGAGTGCTGCCCACCCTGCGACAGGCATCTGCAGTTACCTGCTCACTGGCACGCAGCAGGAAGCCTTCGCTGGGGCACCTGCGCAGCGGACGTTACTGCACCCTCGCCAGCCTCGGCTGCTGCCCAGCCCTGAGCCCTTTTCTCCTTCTGGACTGTAATGCCTGCTCCGTTCAAGCAGGTCAGAGTCATGCTAACAGGTGGCAATAAATCAGAACCGTTGCTTTCGCTTTTATGGATGTTACTTTCTGCACACCAGGGACCTATTTAACTTGAAACAGACCAAAAGCTATACACTGAGCCGCATGTTTGCCGTGCCTTCATTTTTCACCACGTATGGCTTAAATTAAGGCACCCTGTGTTGAGCAGATTGCCCACTGCAACTTAGTCATCTGTTTAGTGTTTGGCGTGCCCCACAAGGCAGTTGTGGTTATTCACAAGTCTATTAATTAAAAGGGGACCTGGTAGGGGACTGCTAAGTGGGCTGAGGGATTGTGCGGGCACTTCAAATAAAAAGAGGTATGAAAAGGTGTGTCTTCAGAACCTCTTGCGCTCCCTCTCTGGGTTCATCTAGCATCAGCAGTAATTGTTTGGACCCAGCTTGTGAAGAAACACTCTGTTACCATTGCACCCAAGAAGTTTTATGTCAAAAATTAGAGCAATGTCGTCTGAGTTGACAAAATTGAGATTGTGTGAGGGTTTCCATTTTTCACGCTCCAATTTCAACAGGTAATGACTCATTGAAAAACATCCAAATTATGCTGAAACTGAGCCTTATCAGAACAGAAAATACAAATGATTTTTAAATTCTGGGAAATGGGACCGAACACACTGTCTATTAGCAAGAGATACATACTAACAGAGCCTACCTTCATTTTCCTCAGCGACTCAGGGACCAAGTTATTTCTCACTTCATCTATTTTTTCTCAAAGCCGTGTTACAAGAACCATGGAACAGATTTGTTTTATAGGTGAGGAACTGAGTGATTAGTTTTGCAAGCTTATCCAAAATAGTTTTACCACCTACAGTCATGGCAGAAGTGAGAATTATTGAATAATAATTGTTTGCTTGTGAATTCCCCATCTTCTGACATCTTCCTACCAGAAAGAACTAGATTTAGAACCCATCCTGGAAAGCAAGTTTGCAAAGATTAGATTTGGTCAACATTTTGTGAAAATAACAGCTTGCTTTTGCAAGGATGTCTTATGATAGATTGTTCCTGGAAAGACTAGGTAAAGTGATTGCATATTAGCTGATGGGTACATAAGACCAATATCCTGGCAGATGAGACTGATTATACTGGTTGGTACCAAGCACTGCTTCCATGTTTGGTGGGATCTGGGAGTTCAGGGTGAAGTTGAAATGCAGGCATGAGAGGCAAAGCCATGAGATTAAAGTAAGGGCCAGTGTTATTAGCAAATGATGATATCTCAAAGGCAAATCCATTGGCAAATGTGTACTTGGCTCCATAAAAATGTATTGATCACCTACACTGTGAAACCAAAGAATGCATACAGACTTTTCTGTGGCTCCAAGTGTATAATCTAATTGGAGAACCAGATACTTGACCCCAAAAATAGGACCAATTATTTATAACGGGCAGCTTTATATTCATTGGAAATGGGGAAAATACTGTTTGACATAGCAATGAGCAATGTGTTTTTCAAGATTTTAAAATGATTTGTAGAATGAATAAAGCTATGAGTAGTAGAATTCTCAAATCTGCAGATGGCATGAAGTTCCAGGTATAGTTTTATGCTGGATCCATGAATAAAGAACCTAAGAGTAGTATGACAAATTGGAACGGTGATTCTCATAGGGCAAAATTTTATGAAAACAAAAATAAAGAGCCAGACTTAGGTCTTAAAATACAAATGCTTAATTGCCTAATGGGGCAAATATTTTTCAGCAGCTTACTTAAAAAAGCCTATTGGGGCTGGATGTGGTGGCTCATGCCTGTAATCCCAGCACTTTGGGAGGCCGAAGTGGGCAGATCACCTGAGGCCAGGAGTTTGAGACCAGCCTGTCCAACATAGGGAAACCCCGTCTCTACTAGAAATACAAAAAATTAGCCAGGCGTGGTGGCAGGTGCCTGTAATCCCAGCTACTTGGAGGCTGAGCAGGAGAACTGCTTGAACTCGGGTAGAGGAGGTTGCAGTGAACTGTGATTGCGTCATTGCACTCCAGCCTGGGCAACAGAGTGAGACTGTCTCAGAAAAAAGCCTGTTGAGTAAATGAGTCAAGAGTAAAAGAGGAGAGGGTGAACCTTAATTAAGCAGCTACCGTCAGGGCCCAGCAGCTGAGCTGGGCGCTGTACTCAGGTGTCCTCGCCCCTGCCCACAGCAACGCTGTCCCATCGCTGAGCACCACGCACAGCATGAGCATTTTCTCCTGTTCACTTTGCACGCCCACCTTGCAGGGTGGATGCCATCTTCATTTTGCAGATGAGGTAACTGAGGCTCAGAGAAGTTAAGTCCCTTGGCCAAGGTTCCACAGACAGCAAATGAGAGAAAATGAGATGTTTCTTAAAGTCTCTGTCTCGTGTTTTAAACCAAGCCATTCTGCCTTTCCAGGATGTGATGTGGCTTCATGGATAGGTATGCGATACTCAGAGTAAGGAAGGTCCCAGTCCTGTTCTGTGGGAGAAGGCAGATCCCAGTAATAACTGCATGATCGTGGCACCAGATGGCCCGGGTTCTGTTAAAGCCTAAAGCTACCTCCCTACATGTTTTAAGTTCAGCCTGAAGATTTCTCTGTATATAGTAAATTATAACCTAAATGGAGGTTTAAACAAACTGTAACCTACTCTGGTGCCAATCACCAAGTTCTGACCAATCACAGGCATCCAATTGTTCAAGCAGTATTCAAATAAGGCAGAGGCTGAGCTGTACCCCATCTGGCTGTCTGTGTGCCTCCCTTCTGTTTTCTGCACGTCACTTCCCTTTTTCTGTCCATAAATCTCCTTCCACCACGTGGCTGCGCTGGAGTCTCTCTGAACCTACTCTGGTGCAAGAGGCTGCCCAATTCCTGAATCGTTCTTTGCTCAGTAAAACTCTGCTAAATTTAATTTGGCTAAGGTTTTTCTTTTAACAGTCCTATTGCAGCTCTGCCACTTAGGAGCTGTGTGGCCTCGAGCAAAAGAATGAAAATAACAACCCTCTGTGCCTCAGTTCTTACTTCTCTAAAGTGAGAGGATAAGTAGATGAGGTCAGCACCCACTCCACCCCGCACGTTGCTCAGAGGATTCAATGAGGGATTTTGTGTAAAGTTTCTTCGAATGGGTGTGACACCGACTAAGGGCAGAGGCTGTTACTGCTCTGCTCAGACCAGATCCTCCCTAGAATTCCAGGCCTTACACTGCAAGAGGCACCTTGGCAAGTAATTTTTCTCAGAAAATGACAGAGCCGGAAACAACTTCCTTGTGGAACTGTAGGAGGATCTGAAGACTTTTAGTCCTATGTGACGAGAGCCACTTGAAAATATTTGAATTAACTTTGCCCTAAGTTAGCCCCAAAAAAGAGCAGGAGAAGAAAATGAAGAGTGCTTTGTTTGATAATATCCCCCTAGATAACGACATCAGATGTTTCCAGAAGTCCTCAGGCACTGCCTGGAACTTGGGAGGTGCTTCTGGGCCACCTCTGCAGGATTGTCTGCACATGGGGCTGTGTTTCATGGTCAGTGGCCTCCAGACACGATGCAAAGACACTGCTCAGATTCCTCTGGACAGTGACTGGGCTCTGAGATGCAGGGAGGCCAAGTCACTTGTCTACCCTTATACTAATTAATTTATTTAAAAAATATTTATCTAGTGTCGCTCATGTTCTAGGTGTTGTTCTAGGCACTTGAGCAAAACGGACACAGCTGTTGCCCTGGTGGGGCTGACATTCCAGCCAGGGGCAATGGAACCAGGAACCCATCAGCTTGACCCTGACCTCACACATGGGCAGTAAATGCATGAACCAAATGAAACCACAAGTGTGAAAACTGAACCTTCTAAGTATCTGACATTTCTCTTTTACTTAATGTGCATTCAATCGGCCAACGTCCAACTCACCTATTGGCTACCATACACTTGTATGTACTGTCTATTATTTAACTCTCAGAGTGAACCTTTTAGGTAAGAATGAGTCCATTTCACAGGTAAAGACACAGGCTCAGGAACGGAACATGCAGTGACTAACGCAACACCTGGGGATTCAGGTCTAACATGATTTTCATTACAAAGGGCTGCCCTCCAAATAGAAACTAAGGAGGCAGAGTATGTGGCATCCTCTATAAAAATTGGTACCTGGGATGCCCTGACACAGAGACTAATCAAGCTTGGGCTGCTGTTTCTAGACCTTCTGGCATATAAGCATCTGATGGTCACAAGCTGCTCCACTGGCTCTGAGCTCATCATGAGCTTTAAAGCCTTTGAGGGATGTAGTACAGGATTCAGGTAGCATGCGTGTGAGTGTGGTGGGCACAGGAATGGATGTGGGTCTGATGTAAGCTCTGCAAGTCACCCCAATTCTTGGCCTGATATGGTGAGTCTGTAAGCCCCATGGCTCCCCCTTCCTCATGGGTCACTAGAGAAGGATTATGCGTCAGGTGCCTCTCTGTGGACTCTTGCTTCTTTTGCATTTCCAGGGAAGAGAAGCAGTGCAGAAATGCATGAATTTAGGGTGAACGGGTCCTCCTGTGTTCTTGGTACAGTGACCTTGAGAAAACTGGTCAGAGGCAGCTACTGCGGCAGTAAAATCTGCATTGCTTGTGGTACCTTCAGTCCTTACTGAGCAGCAGCTGTGTTCTCAGTTCCAGTGAGAACCACCGAGGAGGCTGTCTGATGATCAGAGTCGTGTTTCTGTTGTCTGTCACACAGCCCATCCCAGGTAGTTTTCCAGGCAAGGTACTGAGGTAGGGAACACACTTCCCCACAGACGGATCAGACAATAGGGCTCTCTAAGGCGAAGCTCCTCAGGAGTATAGGGAATCATCCTCTCGTGGGGCCTCTTTGGTGGCTGCACACCCTGAGAAACATCCCTCAGGGCTGGAGCTGGCTGGGTTGGTGCCAGCACTCCCACACAGACCCGCTGCAGCTCTGAGCTGCACAGCTGTGGGATGCTGGGTGGCATTTGGGCATTTTATAGCACATTGGAACAGAGGCGTGGCAGCACATGAGTCTCTCCCTTGTCCAGGGGCCTCACGTTAGGCAGAAAGTGGAAATTCAGGGCAATGCACATCTTGCTGGGACATCACGTCCTTTGCTCGAGACACACAAGGTCAGGTTGTCTACGGCTTTCTCTTTACAACTCGTCAGTATACTTCTTTGGGATAATTTTCTTTAGCCTAGAGTGATCTCTAGGAAACATTCTCCTGGAGCTGCATGTTCATCTTTGCTGTTAAAGTTTGAATCCCATTCTTTTCTTCCAGTCGCAGCCTCCTGGTGCCATGAGAAACAACGGTCCCCTTTTTCCTCAGTGGCACTCACATCCTCTAAAGACTTGCATGCAGAGAATCAGTAGCCATTTCCCTCTTGGTTCATTCGTTTGTCTGCTTCCAAACTCATCTTTCTCCAACTAAGACACAGTCACTTTACTTTCTTAAATAGACGGTTTCTTTTAATTAATCTTGGGACTCATCTCTGCTCTGGCTGCCTTATGTTGGTAATAGTATAGCACTTTAAAATAGACTAATTTGCACATGTAGACTTAGCTATAAAATCCACCCATTATAATGAGGATATATATATATATATATACATATATATATATATATATATATATATATATATACTTCCACATTTATATGCAACACCTTCTGGAAAATTCTACTTCCAGTCTCCATCCCAACCTTGTCCACTCACATCACAGAACAACAGAGGGGCAAACATCTTGAGTTCATACATTCTCAATCTCTGCCAGGAGACAACTGCACAGACACAGTGTTTAAATGTTGGCTCTTGTTATACCAATTGTTTACATGAAAATGATCTCAAAAAAATCACTTTATTTGATATAGGAAAGAAAAAAAAAGATTTAGTTTGGAAAGTCTTAATAGAAGTGAATTCCTAGCTCTCGTAGTCCAAAGAGGAGCCTTCTCTTTTCCATGTTGTTATAGAAATGAATTCGGGATGTACAAATAGGTACAACCAACCAAAAGGGATTATTTGAGAAATATATAATTTCTACAGTGTAATCTGGAAATAATTGCCAATACGCCTATTAGGATTGAGGGAAAATCCTCCTCTGAAGACAGTGGTCCATGCAGTTTGCATCACAGCCAATGAGACGTACAGAGAAAGCCATGTGCTCTGAAGGCTGCCCTTTAATCCCGAATGCAGCATCCACCTCATAAAATCTGAATGTGTGCCTCACTAGGGCTGAGTTTTCTGGAGAACCACCCCTATTCACATGGAATGAAATTACGTGGAAGCACTGAAGGGAGAAGAGACAACTAACATAATGTCCTAATAAAAAGGCCAAGAGGTCTGGCCCTTATCTCAGGTATGCACACGGTTGGCCCCTGCCATGGGCAACTGGGTGTTTGGGCATTGGGATTAAAGATAAAAAGAAATCATTCTTAACAATGAGAGAGAGTGCCAGGAATTTTTCTTGCCTCATGAAATAAGGTAATTCCCTGAACTAAGAAATAATGAATGAGAAGGAAAAAAAAAAAAAAAACTGGCAGGCAGACCAGGGGGCTCAGACAGGTGCCTACTTTCAAGGAGTCTGTAGGGCAAAGAGGCATCTGCTCCCAAAGGAGGACTTTAAATAGCCAACCTTTTTATTAATAGACTGAAGTAGGGATGTGATTAGGCTGGGGTGGGGAATGCGTGTGGATAAACAGCAGTGGAGGAGATGTGCTTTAAATATTCTTTCTGCGTAGGATCTGAGAGTAGCATTGAGGATGATGTTAACCCTTTAAGAGCCACTTTTTAAACAGATGGCCATAGATACCAAGGGCATTTCCCCAGGGCTGGATCAGGCTCCGCTTTGAAAACCAGTCATCCTCAACGACTCCTTGACCTTGCTGGGAGAAACAGCCTATCGTACCTAGCCCAGTCTGTCCTGGGGGAATTCTGACTTGGAGGAAAACTCCATGTGGCATCAGGTGGCTCTGGGGACCCTTCTTTCGTGTTGGGGATACCCAGACTTATATCAGGGATGGTGCTGGCTCAACAGCGTCTGAAACATGGCCTCCCATAGGTAGCTACTTGATTAATGTCGAGTGAATGATTTATTCAATGATGTTCAGGTTCGTCAAACTCCTTTTGACCTGGGCCTCTATCCAGAAACCTGAAAATATATCTCACTGGACACTTCAGCTGGCTTGCTTCAACTGTCCCTTGTTCTTTCTTTTCTTTAACTTCTTACCTGTGTGTGGGTTTGTGGAAGACAGCAGAAAGAGGCACACTTCATTGCTCAGCCTGAGAAAAGACTTTGCAAACCTCATGAAAACCACCTCTCATCTTACTTTCCCTCCAGCCTGAGCCCTGGAGCATGCTGGCACCCCAAGGAAGATCTGCTCTGTCAAAAATTGGGATCGGCAAGGAAAGGGTGAGGAAGCTGCTCTAAGCGCTCCGTAACTTCCACTGGTTCTCGGCTCCAGGGATGACAGGTAGAGTCAAGTCTCCAGAATTTGTCAGATGGCTCCCAAATTCTGAGTCCTATTGTCTACTTCAGAGCAGTGAGGCTCAAATTTCAACATCCACACCCTCCTACCTGAGGATCTTGTGAAGATATAGGCCCTGTCCCAGCAGTCCTGAGGTGGAGGCCTGACTCTGTGTTTCTAGCAATTCCCCCGGTGACACTGATGCTTCTGGACATCTGTGGCCAGCCTGGAACTGAAGCCAATGGAAGCATGAAAAAAAATTAGTCTCTGTCTGAGTTCTCACTCTCTTTTTTTTTTTTTTTTTTTGTTTTAGTAGAGATGAGGTCTCTCTCTGTTGCCCAGGCTGGAGTGCAGTGGTGCAATCATAGCTCATTGCAGCCTTGTATTCCTGGGCTCAAGCAATCCTCCTGCCTCTGCCTCCCAGGTAGTGAGGACTACAGGTGCACACCACCATGCCTGGCTATTTTTTTTTTAATGTGTTGTAGAGACAGAGTTTCGCTATATTGTGCAGGCTGCTCTTAAACTCCTGGCCTCAAGTGATCCCTCAGCCTCGATCTCCAGAAATACTAGATCAGAGACATGTGCTCACCCGCTGTTTGGGATCCTATATCAGAGCACAACCTCAATGCTTGCAAGTATTTGTTGAGCAACTTGGTGATGCAAGCTAAGGACTTTGGTACTGATGCTCATTGTAACTGCCTGCAGTGTGGCGTTTTGAGGGTGCCGATTTCTCAGTGAAACTTAAACTAATGGATGATGTGCCTTCTAATTGTCTCCTGGATGTGCTGCCATTACTCTTTTGGGAATGTGCACACACACACACACACACCCCCCACACCTCAGGACAACACTTACAAAGCTCTATGGCTGTTGGTTGGGCTCAGTGATTATGTACACAATATACACCTGTGCAGATAGGACCCACAGTCCCAAGACAGGGCCGGCTTCTGGAAGAATAGTGTCTGTGCCTAAAGAGCCTAGCAACCTACAAGGCTGTTGAGCACTTGCCAGTACAACACATGAGTATCCATTCTTCTAGAAAAAATACATATGGTATCTTTTATTAATTAAATGGTTGATTGATTAGATAACTTCTGGCTTAATTATTCCTATAGGAACTTTCAGGAGAAAAAAAAAACAAGCAATCAAGCAAACAAACAAACAAATGAAAACACGAGAATTCCATTGCTTGCCAAAATATTGGCAGTCGGTATTTTTGGGCAGGTATGCGCCGTACACTTAGTGGGACAGGCTTCCTGTGAACTGATGTTGGAGGATGCTGTCCCCAGATGCGGGAGATTTCATCTCAGTCAGGTCACATGATGATGGACAGCAAGAGTGTTAATAAGAAGCCTAAGACAGAATTCCTAGACAAAGGCAGCCCTCTGCACAAACCCATTCCTTGTCGCCTTGGGACCACCCTGCCCAGGTGTGGCTTTCAATCCCAGGCCTTTGATTACCCACAGGTCTCCCCCTTCCCCCTCCCCCAGCACTGAAATCATTTTGGCAACATTCTAAAGTGGATTTCAAGACATTTCCTAAGCCGTCAGGTGCATAAAAGTCAGTAAATAATGCGTATGGAGCACTCACCGTTTCTGGACGTGGTAACAGGTGGAATTGACCTTCTGATGTTAACAAAGTAAACTGCAGTGCTATTGGGGGTGGACAGAGGGTTTCTACTGAGAATACACGCGCTAACATTCTAAACCACGCACCACCCTGAGAGGAATTCCCGGTAAGCAGTGGGGCTGATTGAAACCCACAATGTTGTCTTTCTAAAGTACAGGCTCCCACACAGACCTACTTTGCTTTAAAATGTCATTACAATGAACCATCACTTGAAAACCTCCATGATTTTGACAAAATTGGAACAGTGATATAAAAATAAAAGGTCAGAAAAACCATGTATGGTAGAGCTGAGCTGGCCTGATACGGATTTCTTCAAAGACCTCCTTTGCTCACTACTAAAGCCAAGATGATGTGTCAAAGTTGTTTAAGAGAAGAATCATTTTTAATGAATGCGACCTCAGCTTTCCAAGGTGTTTAGGTCTGGGAACACTTAAAGTACATCTGTTATTATTTTGGTTGTGCTGAATTTCTTATTTTATATGATTTCATTTCAAGAGGGGCTGTTTGAGGGAATATAGAGGTAAGCTCTTGTCACCATATTCTGGTTGAGTGTTTTAGGATTATTTATGGCTCTAGTTCTTACTGATATTTCTTGCATCCATAAACTTGCCTTCTGGTAGTAATTTTTACATTGAAATTTTACTTTAGAATTACATCTCTGCCCTTTCTGATAAAACCTAGTGCCAAATTGTCTCTCAGTGACTTAACTGGTATTAGATGTATCATCCCATCAACCCCAAAATTAAAACAAATCTGTTTCCTACATGTGGCTTTGTACTGGAGTTCCTATATGGAGAAAATTCATAGAAACCTCGCCCTGCCACCTGTGAGTTTATAGTTTGAAAGCGATCGGAAGAAAACAGAGTCAATTACAGATATATTAAACATGTGATTATGGGATAAATAAAAACTGGAAAATAAGTCAAGGCTTGAAGTGCAGGCAGAAGTGATGCTTATCTTCCCTACCCATCTTCTCTCCCACTCTTTCATCTATTTCTACTACTCATCTACCTGCCCTTCTCTCTCTATCCCTTCACTCAGCCATCCACCCATCCACTCACTCACCCATTCATCCATCCATCCATCCACCCAACCATTCATCCACTTACCCATTCATCTACTTATCCATCCATCCACCCATCTATCCGTATGAAGAAGTCATAGCCTAGAAAAGAGTTGGGTTTTGTGTAGCCTCAAGTATTGCTGATCTGGGTTTGCCAGACCTTGAATGAGATAGTTTAAATATCTATCTGTAACAAAAACCGGATGGGGTCTTTTAACTGGGTACTATATGATCAGTCCAGATTAACTAATTGAAGGATAAGCCAGGAAAACACCATAGCATAACTGTACTGGTAATTTAGGTATAGTTAGGGATAAACTAATATTGATTTGCTTAGTCTCACCAAGCAAATTGTGAAAACCTTTAGCTGTGTTTGGTTAAGAGACAGATTTCCTTTTGATTTGGTCAAGGCTATGCTCATGGGTGGTCTAATTTCTGCTCCAATTGTTTTTGTCCCACTGGGATGTTACTTTCTAGTTTCAAAGCCCTCATCATGCTTTGTGGATGACTTTTTAATTGTTTTTGAGATGAAGTTTCACTCTCGTTGACCAAGCTGGAGTGAAATGGTGTGATCTTGGCTCAATGCAATTTCCGCCTCCAGGGTCCAAGCGATTCTCCTGCCTCAGCCTCCCAAGTAGCTGGGATTACAGGCGCTCGCCACCAGGCCCAGCTACTTTTTGTATTTTTAGTAGAAACAGGGTTTCACCATGTTGGCCAGGCTGGTCTCAAACTCCTGACCTCAGGTGATCCACCCACCTTGGTCTCTCAAAATGCTGGGATTACAGGCGTGAGCCACCATGCCCGGCCACGGATGTTCTTTACTTTCTCTAAGTTTACTTGAATTCCAAATTTTGACGACATGCACCTTTGGGAATGGCGTTTCCCTGTGGCGCGTACTGGTCAGCCCCTGAGGCTACGTATGTTCCCCCCTGCAGTGGGGTCTCAGCTGGCCTCCCTTTAGTTCTCTGTGTCTGGTGTAAGGAATCTTGGCCCAACAGCATTTTGCTTTTGATGTCTTTGCCATTCTGAGAAACACAAGAAGGATTGTATTTTTCCCTTTTCCCATCTCCTTTCTGATCAGGGGGTCCCTTCCTGAACGGGTCTGAATGGAAGAAGGAGCCTCTGATGGGTACAAACATTGATACTAGGGCACCTCCTGTGCAACACTGTCAAATAGCCTTAATGATAGCAAGAGTTGGGATGGTCATTGTTTCTGACTCCATTCTCTATGTCCACTTCAATCAGTGTAACAGCTAATTAGTTCACTTAAGAGCTGTCTTGCAAAACTCTCTTACTCCTGCTAAACTTCCAACCTCCTGAGTACTACCGAAGTCTTTTTGGCCTAGGTCCTTCACTTTGCTGCAGGAAGTGTGCTTCATCCAGCTCAGGTCAGCCCGTGTCCATTGCCATCCTTCCATAGTTACTGGTCCACACCACTTGGTTCCCAGCTGAAAATTCTTTTCAGTTGTCTCTCTCTTGCCTAGACACTCTCCCCTGTGGACCCAAATCTTCTGGGATTTAAAAAAGATATGGTGGTGACTCATGCCTGTAATCTCAGCCCTTTGGGAGCCTGAGGTGGGTGGATCACTTGAGGCCAGGGGTTTGAGACCAGCCTGGACAACATAATGAAATTCCGTCTCTCTGAAAAATACAAAACTTAGCTGGGTGTGGTGGTGCACACCTGTGGTCTCAGCTATTCAGAAGGCTGAGGTTATGGGATTGCTTGAGCCGAGGAAGCAGAGGTTGCAGTGGGCCAAGATTGTGCCACTGCACTTCAATTCAGCCAGGGTGACAGAGTGGGACTCCTCTCTCTCTCTCTCTCTCTCTCTCTCATGATATAAATGAAAATCTCATGTAGTCATCAATAAAAGGATACACGTTCACCTTAGGTACCTATAATGAGACCTAGACCCTAGTTTCAGCTGTTTTACATATGATATTTTCATTTTGGTTTGAGATAGTTTTCAAAATGCTCTCTTATTGAACTATATGAGAAAATAAAAAATATATAATAATACTTGAGTGCATCAAATAGCCTCATTTCCTTCCATTTGAAAATTGATAGCTGAAAGGCAGCACAAGTTAAAAACAAACAAAGAAAAAATCAAGAAACAACTTTGGACTCAAAGCTCCACTAACCATGTGACTCAGGGCAAATTTCTCAAATTTTCCAGACCTCTGTGTTTCATATGGTGAATGAAGACGACACCACTTTCTACTTTCTCATAAGGTGCTTTTGGACTGAAAAATGCTTGATACTCTTTAACAATGTGAATCCACTCTTAATTTTATTATTTGTTAAAGCATGTGATTAAATTTTTATCTAGACTTAGCCATAACCTGCATGCTAAATTTTGAAAGTAGTTGTCTATTTTACTAAGTTTCCAGGTTAATACTTTATTTTAAAACCTATACTTTCTATTTTTTTTAATTTTGAATGAATTTGAACTTTTTTTCACATCTAGATGGTCAATTGTAAAATACTACCCAAGTCTCTAAATTTGCTCTTCCTAAAATTATCTGAAAAAATATGACTTTATTCAGGTCCAAACGTACAGGAAAAGCAACACTGAATCATTAAACCTTTTTGATGCAAGCTGCCACTGTCTTTCACACACTTTTGATGGCAGCACATTATTTAAATATCAGTATTTTAAAATTCAGTCTTTAAAATAACTGTAAAATAGGCCCTCCAATATCTGGCCCTGCCAAAAGATTTTCTGCCCCCCAAAATATATTTTTCTTAATCCCATATACAACTAATCTTTAAAATGTAACTTTAATGGCAGAACAATTCAAAAACATCTTTACCAAACCAAATTCCTTAAAAACACAAAACCCTGGCATGTGTCCAATGCTTTAGTTTACAATGTCCTTTCACCTGGTCTTCGCAAAATCCCTAAGAAGAAGGCAGATGTGTTTCTTATACCTACTTTGTAGATGAAGCTAGTGAGATTTGTATAAAATATTTCAAGGTCACACAGCTAAGTGGAGAGAAGCCAGGACTGGAACTCAAATACCTGCATTAAGTTCTAACAGTCTTTTTATTTTAGCCACAAAGAGAAACAGCTTCTGAAATTTTTCTAAAGCCCAGTACATAGAATTCTTCAGGTTCAATCTGATTTCTAGGCACATGTTAAATTATTCTAAACTATACAGAGACCAACCTATAATATTATTATAGCATAATCTTTTTAGGGTCTGTATCAGATTCTGAAATACTGCTGTCTGACCGCTTCTATTAAGGCTTGAGTTTTGGCCACTCTTTTTAGAAGTCTAAGACACCGAATTACGTATTTTAGTGTTACAGGAAAAGGTTTGTTCCGGAGGATCTGTTCATTTTAACAAGTAAGGATTAGAGCGTAGTAATTTATGCTTTGGTGCTTAGAAAGTTTATTTTCTGTTCTGGTGTACTCCCTTTTACAGCTAGCCACCTGAGTGTTTGGGAGAGCTGTGTGGATGCTTCTGAAGGTTTGGTTTGGCACGCACTACAGTACGGATATTGCACTGACGGGAGCGAGTACATCATTCACATCAGAGTTAATGCTGTTATTTTCTGATCATAAAGAGCAAAAGACTTTTGAATATTTAATTATTCTTATTAGATAATTTTAGAATCCTCGCCAGGTATCATTATGGCTCAGATAAATATATCCTCTTATTAAATTCTTACTCACACAAACTTGAAAAAGGCTATTCATCAGTGATGTGATTTCCACAAGGACATTTCTGAGTCTTCAACTCTTAAGTTTTCCCACAGCTGTAAAGCAGTCAAAAATAACTATTTCTTTTCTTTTCTATGTGTATGCCCATTGTGGAGAGAGGATGTGCTGACACTAAAATATAATTACTCCTCTCCCGGGCTGCCTAAAATGCGGTCAGCCAGCCTTCTTTAGATTTCTAGTGCCTGTACCACAGCCTGTGGTGTTTTATTTCTGAATGGACCAGCATTTGTTTTTGTTGAATTATGCAATTTATTTTTCATTACACATTCAAATGTGTTTCTTGTTTTCAGCTGACTGTCTTCACGCATGACACTTTTTTTTTCATTCTTTCTCCCAAATTCTACCTCTATTTTTTCTTTTCTTCTCTCTCATTTGGACATTTCCATGTGAAATAGATGACATTTTACACGGGCAAACAGGAGGGCGGTTAGAAGCCAACAAACCTACTTACAGTTGATGATGCTTTAAAACAGACGAATTGAGACTGGGGGGTGTGGAGGGGGGCTTTCCAATTACTGTTTCTCATCAACCTGACCACCCTAAGCCATTAAGCCACTGTAATAGTTTTGCTAATTTGATTTCCTGAGCGTAAACAACCTTTTCTGTTCTTTGAAGTCCTCAGGAAAGGTATGAGGAGTTTCAAATTGCAATAATTCAACTCCAAGCATAAGGCTAATTCATCTTTTTTTAAAAAATAAATCAGTAAAACAGAAGTTAATTAAAGTGTAAACAATGGGCAGCATTGTGGCTGACAGTCTCGGAAAAGGAACCTTTGAAATTCTTTGTGTAATGGATATTACCTGATTGCATCAGAGCAGGGTGGGGTTTAGGAAAGGATCACATTACTGAGCTCTTTCTCCTCTTCCCCTTACTTAAAAAAAAAAAAAAAAAAGACAGAAAACCAACAACAACAGATGCTTTCATTTTTTACTGAGTTGGGCGAAAGCTTCCTAAACCCAAGCTTCTCCAAACGCTGGGGGCTTCCTTTTCCCAGGCAGGCCCTGACACTGTAGGCCCTTGTGTGGGCTGACTCTGTGGGGCTGAGAGTGGGTGGCTGGGAAGCAGTTCGCAGGGAGTGTTGTAGGCAGGATGTCACTGCAGTGTGACTCACACCAGGCCAGGTTATGCAGAGGACATGGGGTTCCTCATCCCTGATGCCAGCAAGCTCCACATTGGGTAGACAGGACCCTGCCAGTGACACAGAGATGAACAGCTCCCACCCCCGACCTCATCTCCATCCACAGGCCTGGCTGAGACACGCAGGAGAGGGAAAATGGGCCAAAACAGCTAAAACACCAAAGCGTTTTCAGTAAGGATCCTCTTGTTTTGACCCTGAGAGAACGCAAAGAAGAGATGTGTTAGGAGGCCAGGCAAAAATTCCAGCACCGCTGGGGAGGAGGATTCAGCTAAGCTTCTCTGTCTGCAGGAGTTGAGCCTCTCCTACACAGAGCCAGGAAACAACTCATGCTTTCTTTGCCGGTCAGTGGTGTAAGGAGATGAAATATTTTGCTTCAGAAGCAAAATCCAAAGAAGAGCAGAGTGATACCGCACATCGTCTCTCATCACATAATAGATAATAGGTAAACCCACTTGCTGAGGGTACCTGCTGACCACGTGACAGCACAGATGGGGTGTGTGTGTGTGTGTGTGTGTGTCTGGGTGTGTCTGGGTGTCCACATGTGTGTGCATGTGTGCAGGTGAGTCTATGTGTGTGCTCTTAGGGGGGATGGGGGTGCAAAAGTGGGGAGCCCAGAGGAGATTCAGTGCCAAAGCCATGGCCAGCAGAGGATTAGGTGGTCCCCCATATGGAGTGTGTTAAGAGGTTCCAACACATCTCCCTGCAAAACAATCCATTCCAGATTGTGCAAAAATTCTTAATTTCACTTTTTGCTGCCAGAATTTCTATTGTCAATGATCTAATTTTACAGATAACAAAGTTCTCTTTTAACAATCAGACGTTGCTCTTAAATGGCTAGAAGCCACAGGTATCTCAGAATCAATTAACCTAATGAAAAACTTATTTTATTAACATTAAACTAAAAATGTCAACGCAATGGAGAAAATAAGAGTATAATTTTGAAAGCACAGAGGTGCGAGCCTAGTATAAAGGCTCTGAGCAAAAAAGAAGCTACACGCTGCAGTAAATGATGTAAGAGCTAAATAAATAGAGCGAATTGGAAGAAATATGCCACTTACTTACTGGCTTCATCAAGGGCTGGCCCTGGATATTAGGCAGCATAACCCAAGAAGAATTTCCGGGGTGATGGCTAGCGCATGAAGTCACTGTCTACCACTCAGATGGGGAATTGTACTTTCCCTGGGGCCCTCAAATGCCCTGAGCAGCTCTCTAAACAGTCACCCATGTGTATAAACACAGGACTCCCGTCTGTCTTCTCCAGGAGTAAGATTTATAGGCATTTACATTTAAAGTAACTCTGAAAATACTCTAAACTTTAAAACTTATTTATGGATCTAAAAGTGTATCTACTAGCAAGTGGGGATTTTTTGGAAAGATTTATCCTTAGCTGCAAAATTTACTGTGGCCGAAAGAAGGTAGATCCACATTTACCGAGTCCTCTGGTGTCCCAAGAATGTCACAAGCAGTATTTTACTTAATTTAATCATCCCAACAACTGTCAGGTCAGTATCCTCAGTCCCATGATACAGATGAGGAGAATGAATTTCAGAGCTGGCAACTGCTAAAGCCAGGATTCAAATACAGGCTCGCAGGTCTCCCAGGCTGGTGTGCCTCTTGCTATACTCTGCCACCTGGCTGAGAATTAAAATATTATGTGTATATATTTTATCTAAATGTTGGCCACTCTTTAGAAAAGCATGGGCCTTTCTAGGTAATCTCTGGAAGAGCAGTAAGTAGATCCTTTCACTCTCTTTTCCTCAATCCACAAACTGAGAGCTGAGATCAATTTAGCACCATATGGAATCATGGCAACATAACTGGGTAGCAAGTCGCTGTCTGTCGCCTGGTTACGTCAAGAAACGGAGCTACGTCTACGATTCAGGAGGCTAAGTGAAACCTGCAGCATCTCACTCCTCTCAGATGCAAACAAAATATATGGAACCTTCCTCATGAGGTATATTTGTCAGTCTTTTTACACCTGTGGAGATAGATAATCTTTTGGTCTTATCTTTTAGTCTGGCTTTTGTTTTTTTCTCAGGAAAATTAGATCCCTTTAAAAAGTAGCAGAGTTTATCTTCAACAAGTAGGTGCTCTCTACAGGCAGGGAAATGAGGTAGTTGACCTAGGCTTTGTGGCAGCTGCCCAGGGATAGGGCATTCCCCTCAGCTGGACCCGATCAATGTACAGGACAGGATCCTGAACAAGCTGGCCTGGGCGCTGTCTTCAGGGAGCTTACATTCCGGGAGGAAGAAAGGCAACTAACAAGCAACTGAAGGAGTAAACAATGTCGAGACATCATGGTTCTGGGAAAAAGGACAACTGTGTGTGTGCGTGAATATGTGTATGAGTATGTGTATGCGTGTGAGTGTGTATAAGTGTGTGTGTGGGTGCATGTGTGTGACTGTGTGTATGTGTGTGTGTGCGAGTGTGTGTGAGAATAAGTTTCTGTGTGTCAATGCGTATGAGTGTGCTTGAGTATGTGTGTGAGAGACTGTGTGCGTGTGAGACTGAGTGTGTGTGTGAGAATGAGTTTGTGTGTCAGTGCATGTGTGTGAGTGTCTGAGTGTATGTGTGTGTGAGACTGTGAGTGTGAGAATGAGTTTCTGTGTGTCAGTGCATGTGTGTATGAGTGGCTGAATGTATGTGTGTGACTGGGTGTGTGTGTGAGAATGAGTTTTTGTGTCGGTGCATGTGTGTATGAGTGTGAGTGTATGTGTGTGAGAGTGACTGTGAATGTATGTGTGTGTGCGTGAGTTTCTGTGTGTCAGTGCATGTGTATGAGTGTATGTGTGTGAAAGACTGTGAGTGTGAGAGTGAGTATGAGAGTGCGTATGAGTGTGTGGTTGGGGTCGGTCATAGTGCTGCCATGGAGACTGCTTTCTTGGATAAGTCCGCCTGCCTTCACATCTGAACGTTGCCACTTAACGTGCTATGTGATCTTGAGTAAGTTCCCTAATGTCTTTGTGCCTCAGTTTCCTCATCTACAAAATGGAGATAATGATAGTAACTGATTCATAGAGTTGTTTTCTGAAGTAAATGAGTTAGTATATAAAGCTCTTGGTGTAACACAGTCAGTGCCACAGACAAGTTAGGGAAGGAGACGTAAAGATGAGAGGAAGCCTCATGATGGTGGAGGGAAGGGGCTGCAGGCGGTGGAAGAGTGAGCACGCAGGGGCCGGGATGGAAAAGAGCCCTATCGGAGACATTTTCCATAGAAGAGGCTTCATTTTTTATCCGTTTAGGTAAAACTTATTCATTTAAGTATTCAAACTTTTATCATATTGAAATATAGCTATAATTTTTTTAAATAACAAAATTTCCTATTTATTAAATGTATGTGGATTATTTTAAGCTATTTCTGAACTTCTCATTATTAAAATCAATTGCACGGTGACACAGTCAGGTTCAGAGGACTCTTGTTCCTATACTAACTGGCCCCAGGATTTAACTTCATGAGCCAATTTTTTTTTACTTTCATCTTTTTCTCTCTGTTCACATGGTGAAGCCCTAAGCTTCTCTTTTTATTTCCGCATTTCTTATTATGCCCGACTATAGCCACGTAGAGTCTTTCTAATATTCCGTTTCCATCTGTGAGCTATGAGAACACATGGAACTGAATTGGCATTTGGAGGTAAGATGAAGGGCATGCCCTTGCTCAGAGTGCTGGAGAGACTGCCACATCACTTAGGGACTTGGTTCTGCTGTCTCTTTCTCTTGTTAAGAAACTCCATCCACTTATATTTGGGTTCTCTTTTAGGTTCTGGTGTATCCACAGCAATGGCTTTCATGTAACTAACACGACTGTGTGAATTCAGTGCTTCCTGGAGTTCACAGGACTGTAGTGGGATCGGTGGCCATCCCTCACTGAATAAATAAGGAGAGCCTTGAATTAGGAAAGCTGTGTTGCCCTCTTGAGAACCAGAGAATTTTAGAGCCAAATAAACCAGTTTTATCTAATTCCATCCCCATTATTCTCATAATAAAATGAGAAAAGTTTCCCTGTCCCCCAAGGTCTGGGAGTCTTGATCAGCCCAGTCAGGGTGGAGTTTTTAAAACTCCTGAAGGGAAATAGAGCCTCTTATTTCAGGGAAGAGAGAGGTGGCAGGGTTTTGGAAGGGAGGCAGACTCGACAGTTTCACATCAATTCATACTCTCCTTCCAAGATCACGGATGAGGTCCCCAATTGAAATGGGAAAAGTTCCCTTGTCTCCCTGGAGTGGCTCGCTTCTTCAGTGCGCCGCTGTTAAAGCCTCTGGGGAGCATACAGACAGGCAGGCTGTGGGGCTCCGACCCCTGGGCAGTGTCCAGGGGCGAACAGTTACAGCTCCTGCACCCCAGTGGGCGCGTGTTACAAGGTGCGTTCTTAGTTTGCGGCTGTAGGCAGCTTGTGTTAACCAGCTCAGTTAGACCCCCAACCTCGTCCCAAATACAGAGGGCTTTCTGTTTCCCGGGTTCCTGCCTTGGTGCACAATCGGATCACGCGTGGGCTTGGAGAGTGAGTGCAAGGCTTTACTGAGTGGACGTAGCGCTCAGCAGATGAGGGAGCCCGAAGGGGATGGAGTGGGAAGGTTTTCCCCTGCAGTCAGGCCACGCAAGCGGCCTGGGCTCTCCTCTGACTGCCCCAGCCAAGCTCCGCTCCTTCTGCTTCTGCCCTTCAGTGGCCTGCAGGCCCGCTGGTGCCCGCCAGTGCGTTCCTCTCGATGTCCCGCGGCCGCGGGTTCCTCCGCTCCCTCCACGTCCAACCACCTGTGTGTTTGCCTGTTAGGGCCTTGCGGGTTTTTACAGGCACAGGATCGGGGTGCGTTAGGCTAGGGTGGTCTTGTAAAATGCAACATTGGGGCGGAAAATGCAACATTTGGATGGGAAATGCAACATTTGGGCGGGAAATGCAACATTTGTGCAGGAAATGCCTGTTTTCACCTAGGTCCATGGGGGTGGAGTCCTACCCAGGGACATGCTTCCTCTACCCAGCACTCCCCTTCCCCCTTCTGTATCATTTAAAGGGACCACGCTTCCCTTCTCAGCACTTTTGTATCAGTAAGAGAATCCAAGGTTAATAATGGGGCAGGTGACTTATTCAAAGTCATGCAGCAACAAAGTGCCATTAGGACCATGGCCTCCCATATCTGGGCTTCCCTGTCTCGATGGAGCTGCTGGAGCGGCCATCTCCCCTAAGAGTTGAGCCTAAAATTTTTTCACACCCCCGTCCCCCGCGTAGCAGAATGAGCCTTGACACTTGCCCAGTGGGCCCCATGAGCTCCCAGGGCTGCCCCCACAGCCGCTGGGCTACCTCCTCCATCCCACCTTCCTGGTCTCTGAAACAGAAGATAAAACAAAAGAAGGAAAACAGTCTGTGGGTTTGGAGTTTAAATAAACAGGGAGGTTAACCAAAAGACTGGTTTCAATAGATCAGAGGCAAAAGGGATTCCTACAGCTGGAGGCAATTAAATAAAACTAAAAAAAGGATTCTCACACTAACTGCTAGACAAGTTCTAGAGACCGAAGGAAGCTTTTGCTGAAGTGGACAAACCCTCACTTTAGCTCAAAACTAAAACAAGCAGCCTTCCTCAGCATCCCTTTAGGGATGAGAGTTTTTCTTTCATTGTTTTTCCGAGTTGCCCCTCAGTCACTACAATTATGTTAGTTCTTGGAGGAGATACTAACTCTCTTTATAGATCAAGTGCGGCCCAATCCCAGCAGTATAGAGTTAGAAGCAACTGTAACATCGGTGGAATGCTGTTAAATATTAAACAACTGAATCTCCAAAAAAAAAAAAAAAAAGAAAGAAAGAAAGAAAGGAAAAAGGCCTGGTGTGTAGCATTTAGAAATTTCCATGGTGTAATACCCTGCGATGGCTGATTTTAAGGGACCAACGTGAAGTCACTAGTCCACTGATTGTGAAGCTGGGAAGAAGTATTAAAGATCAGCTGCAATGCACAGGTATGAGTTCAGGACTCCACTGCTGACCATATGAGAGTGATAGAAAACGCTCATGTGCTATTGTGGAGAGGGAAAATTTGGATATAAGCCTGTATACATAGTATGACTTCAACTCTATCATCTATCTGTCCATCTGCTCACCATCTATCCATCATCCATCTATTATTTATGCATGTATCCTACATCCGTCTATTATCCATCCATTCCATCCATCATTTATTCATTCATTTTCCCACCCATCCATCCATCTGTCCATCTATCTACTCACCTACTTACCTACCTACCTCATAATCCTCAATTATAAAATTAAGTATGGAACCAGATAATAAGGAGCTTTCCATTTCTAACTTTTTGTGATTTTACATTTAATATTTCTTTTCATGGAGTCACTTGATTCATGGATTAACCAGAAGCACTCGATTCATGGATTAACTGAGGAAGTTTACTTTATATTTAATGTTGCCCATGCTCTTCTTTATTTAACCTTAGAGTATTGATTACATCTCAAAATCTTATCTATTTACCTCATATTGTGTGTTTTTCCTAGAAGGCGAGCTCCCTGAAGGCAAGGGCTTTGTTTGTTTTGGTCACCTCTGTATCCTAGGATCTCAACACAGCCTGGAGCATGGAGGAGCCCCGTAAGTGTGCATTGAAGGGCATGATCCAAAGTCTTCCTTATACATTAAGGAAATTGAGGCTTTAAGGAATGAAGTGACTTTCCAGAAGTCACACAGCAAATTTGTGGCAGAACCTAATATAGAACCTAAATCTTGCAATTCGGTTTTCTTCTCTAAATCATTCTTCAGCTTATTTCACAAAGACAGGGCCTATGAAGAAGTACGTGTATATTTCTAGGTTGTAAGTTGCAATTTGCAGAGATGAAGTGGAATAAAGAGAGTCGAGCAATCTACCTGCTCTTTTCCAGTAACTCTCTGACTCTTTTCCTGAAGCCCTTTCCCCTTCTGCTAATTTTGGTCTCTGCTGGAAAGATGGGCAGCATGGGCTTGCTTTACATGATTAGATTAATTTGTGTTCTGTATATATCTCAGTGGAGATGGGACCAGGGGGAAACTTTTATTGTTTTCTACTAGAAGAACCCTTCTTTTTAGGTCTGGTATCATCAGAAGACCTGTTTTCTTTTTTGTTGTTTTTGTTCCAGCTCCCAGTTCAGTTTGGCAAATATTGGTAACAGGTACTAAGGTAGGTGCTGGAGATACAAACATGAATAATACAGAGTACCTTATCTCCAGGAATGGACAGTCTCTGGGGGGACTGATTAAGAAAAAGATAATACCATGTAATGGTGGTAAGTGTAATGCAAAGGAAAATTCCAAAGCTGTAGGAGTCCAATAGAGAACTCAACACAGATATTGATAGAAGGCTCTTTAAAAGAGACTAATTTGGGTAATCTCTAATCTGTCCGATTAACAGTTTTCTCATTTCTAAAATAAATGTGTTTGTGAATAATGAAGGTGTCTGCCCATTTATATAAGGTTCCATGAAAGCAAGTGAGAGTTCACTGGCACACCTTATCATCTCCAGCCTCCTTCCAGAGCCTGCAGTCAGATGGTAGACCAAATAGCCCTGTGTGCTGGGTGCCATTGATGCTACCTTGTAGATGTGTCAAAAAATGGATGCCCTAATTTAATCAGCCATGAGAACTTGTGTACTTAATGGAAAAACAACAGTGATATTAAACATCATTAAAATATCTTAGCCTGATTTTTAAAAATTACTAGACAGAAATTCAACTGACTGAATCATCAACACTATTCAGTTATAACGAAATTACTTTAGGCATGGGGTTGTTATAAAAAGTTACTGATTTTCCAAATTATTGAGGGTTTGCAGTTTTACGGCTTTCAATAAATGAGGGCTCACTGAAAAGTAACCTCCCTGTGGGTCAGTGTCCATTTTAATTAGGTGCTAGAGTCCAGCGTTAAACGTCTTGAGAAACGTCTCGTTAAACGTCACTGTGTAGCTTCCTTTCTCCGTGGCTTTTGTTCCTTTGAAACGCAGTGCAAACCCAGGCACACACAAAGTCAAGGAAAACAAGAGTGGTTTCGAGCTTCGGGAGTCCTACGTCGTCTCAGGTAATGATGCGGTAGGAAAACGGTTTTGGTCTCGGCCCACTGATAATGGATGGAAGTTACACCCCATGCGATGGTTGCTCTCTGTTTTACCTGTTGACAATTGAAAGGGAACACATTAGCATTTACTTATCTGACTTAATGAATGTTATCATGTGGAAAAGGTAAATCAATAACGGCCAAGATCAAACATACCAATCTCCTTTTGAACACACAATGCCCTCATTTATATAAATCTCAGCTGTTTGACGGGTCCCCATTTGAACACCCGTGGGCCGGCCTGGCTAAGAGGCCTTCCATCTTAGGGCGCTGGTGTTGGAATTTCAGGAACTTTGAAGTATGGGGGAGCTGATTTAAGAGCCGGCAAAGCTATAATTCCAGTGGTTTCCTAATTAATGTCTGAGTGGAGAACCAGAGCGGCCATGGGTTATCTGAAGTTTTTAGTTCCTGCCTTCCTGCCCCTCCTTTCCAGAGCCCCAGATTCATTGAACAGAAAGGTTAGAAGTGGCCTACTGGTGACCCCAGGCAGGAACAGATTGTGATCTGCTTCATTAGGCTGCTGTCTTCATCTTACACCTCCAGTTTTAACACAGCTTTCCCCTGAGGGGATGTTGCTGCCGAGGTTGTGAACAGGTTTAAAGAGAGGATCTCAGAATGGCTGGGTGGGCTTCCAACTCTCAGGGTCCCCGTCCTCCTGTCTTCTTTGCCCATTTCCTCTCCCTTGTCAGCCTTTCACAGAGTGGAAGGAATTCAGCTGGGGACCCTGGGCCCAGCCAAGCCCAGCTACTAGGAGCCAGGCAGGGGTGGCCATCTTGTCGTATTCATTCTTATCTCCGCTTCCTGTTTCTGTTCTCTCACTCCCAAATCCCACCCCACAACCTGAATTTCCAAGCCTTGTGATTCTCACAGCAGCTCCGTTCTAGGTTGAGATGTTTTGAGCAGTAGATGACTCTGTTTTTCATATTACTTGTGTTGAACAAAGTTTATGGGACTGAGCTGCAGCACTGGGATCCAGCAGGTCAAACCAAACCCGAATGGAGTTGCTGGTGTCATGCCACTCGTCAAAGGGAACTTTGAAATGGGCCAGTTTTTTTTACCCAGACCAGGAGATTCCAGTCAACCTTTAGCCCTGAGGACGTTAACTTTGAAATAATTGACCAATTACTTTTTGTTCTTTGTGTGTGCTCTCCTCAGCTCTTTTCTGCTTATGAAGCTGACCCCCTCTGCTTCGTTCATTGGAACACCCATTCCATTTTACAGAATGAGGTGTTGCCGGATTCCACAATCACAAATCAAAGCCAATGAGATCATTAAACTAAATCTGTCATCATTCTGTCTTTTGACACTTGCCTTGGTGACTTTCTTACTCTAAGGCCTTAACATATCTCCCAGTACCCTTTTACTGCTTTTTCTTAAAGGTGCATTTTGATTGCACTGAGAGTTAGCCTTATTGGAAGATCCTCAATTTAGGTATTTAACTAAGTTTTTTTTTTTTTTTTTTTTTTTGAAACAGAGTCTCTCTTTGTCGCCAGGCTCCAGGCTGGAGTGCAGTGGCATGATCTTGGCTCACTGCAACCTCCGCCTCCTGGGTTCAAGCAATGCTCCTGCCTCAGCCTCCCGAGTAGCTGGGACTACAGGCGTGTGCACCACCACGCCCAGCTAATTTTTTGTCTGTTTTAGTAGAGACGGGGTTTCACCATGTTGGCCAGGATAGTCTCCATCTCCTGACCTCGTGATCCACCCTCCTCGGCCTCCCAAGATATTTAACTAAGTTTTAAATAATCAGTGTTGGTAGATTATACAGCCTTAACCTTTTAGGGTTTTTTAACAAACATTGAGCTTGAGTTGTGACAACTGAGGCTGAATACAAGAAACATAATACATTTCAAAAAGTGAAATGGTGATTTTATGAGTTTTCAGTATTCCTCAGGCAAAGGATCAAGAAAAAGTGTGTGTGTGTGTGTGTGTGTGTGTGTTGTGATTGCTTCCGGTTTGATACATCTGTAAGTCCAGCTGCTAATGCTTTTGTCTTGTTTGTTAACAGGTTCAATAGTTAGGTGCAAGAGATGCATGTAAT